>JAJJMA010267153.1:0-15202 GCA_023529015.1 Papaver nudicaule | reverse complement strand
AATTTGCAACTTTGCAACGTCGTTTGGGGTGTTTGCTAGGTCCATAGCCAGCCAAAACACTCATATTGTGTGTTATTTGTGCCCCATAGGAACTGGCCTTGTAGCTGCCGATTATTACTGTGTCAAATAATTTCTGGGCTACTTCTCTAAGTTTTAATCGGCAGGCATGTGTATCATATCTGTCGATTAGCAGTTACGTCAAATAAATTGGGACTAGCTATTTTGTAATCGACCACTTTTTGGACATTGAGTCTGCCGAATACATCCATTTTTCGTAACATTCTTGAATAGTCTCGGGGCTACATCTTAATACGTTAAGATTTCCCTTTAATTTTCTAAAATAACTATAATAAAAAATTAAGTCGGACTTTTCCATGTTTCAAATTATAAACGGAGTGCAACTATCAAGACGATTTTTTTTATAACTTATACCGTTAATAATAATACATAGTTAATTGTGTTGGGAATAAGACAAATGGTAAAATAAGAAAAAACATGGAAATTTATGAATTCAAAAATGTTTTTTTCTTAATTTAAGAGAATTGATCCCTCCACCTATATAATTGAAACAGCGGAAGTAGAAGATAGAAGAATATATACTAAGCCACTCAAAATCTCATCTCTCACCTTCTACTCCCTTATCTATGTAAAACTTTTCTTAATGCATCTTTTACTTCATGACAAATCTCAATAGAAATGTCTCAAATTTAAGTATTACTAGGAGATCAAGAAATCTAAAAACACTCACCCAAAGTTCAAATGTCAGCTTTCGTCGAGACTCTAGTTCAGATGATGACCGATGAGTATGAGCTAGTATGAGTATGGTTATCCGGACAACTGTTTTTTAAGTGTTTAATAACTATTATGGTATTAATTCCATGCGTATTTGCAAAGTTTTTTGTGAACTACATTGTACTACGTTTGTTTTCTTTTGGTTTGATTCATCCAAAAGGATTTGCGCAAGGAAGTGAGATTGAAGACCAACTAAATCTCATTCAAGTTTGTAAGTAGTCACCTTTATCTTGTGCATAACGAAGAGACGAATCCAATGGATAAAGAATACAATCAGTCCAAGGTCAAATGAAGAATTTATGAGCAATGAAACAGCCAAATCTATTCAAACTCAAAAGACCAAGCTGGATTGGGCTACATGCATGCGCGTTCCGAATCCTAACTTACTGGACGGGATTTCGGCCCTATGCTGTTGTTTTTTTTTTTGCCGAGTTTTAACATCAAATTTTTTACATAGGCACTTAAAATACCTAGATACTATTTAAGATACACTTCTAATCTAAATTTGATATACTTCATACAAGAGAATAAGTTTCCAGGGTTTGTCTGATTTATTTTCTTTATAGTTTTCCACGAGTTCTTGGGGGAACCCATGTATAATTGATTCTTTTATTGGTTGGGATGTAATTGGAAGTCCTAGACATATGAATCAATTTGACTGGTTAGTTTTAATATTTATGATATATTTTATCGTCCATGTTCTACTATTTAATAACATTGTATGATTAAGGTATTATAATATGATTGTTTTTTATTTGTTAGATTGTAAAATCTGCTAAACTAGGAGATACAAAATCTTTCATATCCTTAATTACAAGTATCATAATGTGATTACCGATTGTAGTCATACTCTCACGTAATTGCATGTATAAGTTTGGCCTTCGTTTAAACTACATTGATTAGCCTAATTCAAAGAACCTATTGTTCTTAAGGATATTAAAGATTTGGTTAAAATCTAAGAATAAAAACAAAAGTGATATATTCAACCTGTTTGCAGAATTTACCCACCGCTTTTGACGGATACTGAATACAAATGAGTTGCTCACATCACGAAACCCAAAAACCTACAACATACTAAAAGAAAAACGTAAAATAGAACACAAAACTAAAAACAGGAAATCTGAAACACAAAAATTTGCCTACCGCTCTCGATAGCTGCTCAACATTTGATGGGTTGACAGCCGGTCAATTTTTTTTCTCAGTTTTAATAATAGCTAGCACAACAACAAGCAAAGATTTATTTCCACGCAGAGCAGGTACTTGTTCTTTGTTATCAACTTTTTATGTCACCGAGTGGGTTTATATAAATAAAGTAAACTTAAACTAGAGCAGAAAAGTTTTATGAGAAAGTAAAACGGAGAAAATACTTGTTAGGGGTTTCATCTTCCATCACCAAATAGGTTCATCAACCGATTTGAGTTAACATTCGATCACTGTCATATCTATAGCTCCAGAGTACTCCATCGAGAACATACTCTTGGTAAATTTATTATGTCATCATATACCATAATGATGTAAATGCAGATACTACTTAGAGAACAACCTAAAGGAACGTGCTATTAAGTTTAATCCTCCAAGAGCATTAGGTTCTTTGAATTAAGCCAATGAATACAATGGATGGACCACGAGTAATATATTTAACAAAGGTCAAGCTTAAGCTTGTACGTGCAATTAAGTGACGGGATATACTACATTCAGTAGTCACACCGTGCTACCTGTGATTAAGGTTATCGACGATTCTGTATCTCAAACCCTAGTCTAGCTATAGATATGCATCCATATTCATTTAATTTGAAATTTAGACAAATAAAAAATTAATAATATCGGACAATTTGATGATAAAAAATATCATAAGCCGCTGGAAACTGACATATGGTCAAACTCCTAAGAGATGGTCGCTCAACGGTCAAGCTTTAGCCGTTCGACCTACACATAGCCGCTCAGCCAAACATAGCCGAGAGGGAATAGCTGGACCGCGATGGCAAGCCTGCAAAATGAACATTTGGCCATCCAGTTCGCCCATTCGAGGGGTTGGGTACCAAAAATTGGCAAATGTAGGATATGCCATGGCAAAATAAATAAATAAATAAAAATAAAGATGCTGCCTTAGAGGCGAATGGGACATGATGATTGCAGAATGATACAGCAAGAACTGTTTAGATAGTTCCCTCCTATATGCAGATTTGAATTCTCTCTTTCTCCATGCGCCAAACAACTAAACAGGCGTGACGACCTCTACAACTAAACAACTCAAAAACAATGTCCTCCTTTCTCACTCCAAACGCGCTCGGCTCGTTAATTGAATCATCGGTCTTAACTCGCTCTCTTCGTCAAGGTCGAGCAACTCATGCTCTGATAATCAAAACCTTAACTATCTCTTTACCTTCTTTCCTATCCAATCACCTTGTCAACATGTATTCCAAACTTGATCATCATAACTCAGCTCAGCTTGTACTGTCACTCACTTCAGACCGTTCTGTTGTTACTTGGACTGCTCTCATTGCTGGTTCTGTTCAAAATGGCCACTTCATTCCAGCTTTAAAATGTTTCATTAGTATGCGCCGGGAATCAATACAGCCTAATGACTTCACTTTCCCTTGTGTTTTTAAAGCGTCTGCAGGTATTCGAGCTCCGTTAGTTGGGAAACAACTTCATGGACTTGCTGTAAAGGATGGGTTGATATCTGATGTGTTTGTGGGGTGCAGTGCTTTTGATATGTATTGTAAAACTGAATTTAGAAAAGATGCGAACAAGTTGTTCGATGAAATGCCCACACGGAATCTAGTTACTTGGAATGCTTATATTTCAAATTCGGTGCTTGATGGAAACACTCGCGATGCGATTAGTAAATTTGTTGAATTTCGTCGTGTGGGTGGGAGTCCGGATTCAATTACTTTTTGTGCGTTTCTTAATGCTTGTGCTGATACTTCTGACATCTTACTTGGGCGTCAGTTACATGGGTTTTTGATCCGAAATGGGTCCGATAATGACGTTTCCGTTGGTAATGGTCTTATTGATTTTTACGGGAAGTGTCGACAGGTTGAGTTCTCTGAAATTGTTTTTAGTGGAATCTGTAAACCGAATGATGTTTCATATGGTTCATTAATTTCTGCATATGTACAGAATCATGAGGAAGAAAAGGCCTGTGTGACATTTTTAAAAGCTCAAAAAGAAGGTTTTGTGCCGACGAATTTTATGGTTTCAAGTGTTATAAGTGCTTGTGCTACTCTTGCTGGACTTGAACAGGGGAGATCTATGCATGGTCTAGCTGTGAAATCTTGTGTGGATGGGAATGTGTATGTTGGAAGTGCCCTAGTAGATATGTATGGAAAATGTGGAAGCATAGAGGATTCTGAACGAGCTTTCTTTGAATTGCCAGAGAGGAATTTGGTAACTTGGAATTCAATGCTTGGTGGGTATTCTCACCAAGGTAATGCTGAAATGGCTCTGGCAGTGTTCAAGGAGATGACTGAAGGTGGAGATGGTGTATCACCAAATTACGTGACATTTGTGTGCGTACTATCAGCATGTAGCCGAGCTGGACGCGTGAAGGAGGGGAAAGAGATCTTTGATATGATGAGGGGAAGGTATCAAATTGATCCAGGGGTTGAACATTATGCTTGTGTGGTGGATTTGCTGGGGAAAGCCGGAATGGTGGAGGATGCATATGAGTTCATAAAATTGATGCTGATTCGTCCAAATGTGTCAGTTTGGGGAGCTCTTTTGGGGGCATGTAGAGTTTACGGGAATCCATCTTTGGGAAAGATAGCAGCTGAGAACTTGTTTGAACTCGATCCCTTAGACTCGGGCAACCATGTCGTGCTATCAAATACATTTGCAGCAGCTAGAAGGTAAAACTCCACAACTTTCATAAATACAACTGTGCGACTCAAAGTCTACTATGATTTAAACCCTTGGTTAGAATTGATCTTTGAAAATATGTTTACAAGAGCTGCCTATTCCTTCACGTGCAATGAAAATATACCATGTCTGACGGCAAGTGGTTTTTCCCTGTACTGACTCTACTCTATGCCTCTTTAAGATGATAGCTCTAGAACTGTAATCCATAGCCGATTCGTCACTCTATTTTGGTGCTTATAATACCAAATGATTTGGAACTTTAGCTTAAGGTTTGAGCTATGTGTCAGCCAACTTACAAGGGACATATGCCTACGGGTTGGCTGCAAACTTTGGAACCCTTACTGGGGATTAACTAAAGTTCTGTTTTTCTTCGTCATGACTTCATTTGGACAGATAGTTTTTCTTGTGAAAATATGTGTAGCTTTATTCAATTGACTGATTATTTTAAGCATCTGATGTAGGTGGGACGAAGCTACATACGTGAGGAAGGAAATGAAAGATGTGGGAATCAAGAAAGGCCCTGGTTGCAGTTGGATCCAAGTGAAGAATTCTATACATGTTTTCCAAGCAAAAGATACCTCACATGAAAGAAACTCCGAAATCCAGATAATGTTATCCAAACTAAGACGCGACATGAAATCAGCTGGATTCATCCCAGACACCAGTTTCGCTCTTTATGATTTGGAAGAGGAAGAAAAAGAATCTGAAGTTTGGTGCCATAGCGAGAAACTTGCGTTAGCATTCGGGCTCATTTCTCTTTCTCCTGGAATACCTATAAGAATCACTAAGAACCTTAGAGTCTGTGGAGACTGTCACAGTGCGATTAAGTTTATATCAGGTATAGTAGGTAGAGAAATTATTGTTAGAGATAATAATCGGTTTCATCGGTTCAAAAATAACCTATGCTCTTGCAACGATTATTGGTAATCATTCTTTGTCAGATACCTGGAACTTTTCCCTCCAGATTACTTGTTGGTTTATAGAAGCATTTTTCATGATGTGGCTGTTGTATATTTTTCTAAACCGGACAGGTGGCTTAACAGTTACACCGAATGAATCATGCTGCCCAGTTTAATATTTTCTAACCACAGGATGAAAAACTTGAGAGAAAACTAGCCGTTTGATTCAGTGGATATAAATGTGATTTTGAAATTTGTTTGGCTGGTAAACCCTATAAAATGTTGTGTTCATCTGAAGATCAGCACAAGCAGTGAAACCTGACAAAAATGGCAGCAGCAGGAGTTTGTCTTCATCACATAGCAAGAGAAACCCCAGATGTAGAACGTCTTGTTAAATTCTATGAAGAGGTAAACATTTCTTCATTGAAAGATAAATGTTTTGTAAATCTTGTAGTTTTATTTTATAGAAATTGGTATTATTTTGATTGCAGATATTTGGGTTTGAAAGGATTGAAACCCCTGATTTTGGAGCAATGAAAGTAGTTTGGTTGAAGATTTCTCCTGTTTCCTCACTTCATCTCATTGAGAAAAACCCAGAAGCTAAGCTTCCAGAAAGTCCATGGAGTACTGAAGGAGGTGTTACTGATCCAAAACATCTACCAAGAGGACATCATCTTTGTTTTGCTGTTTCAAATTATGATACTGTCCTTCAAACCCTAAAGGTATCTCCTTTCTGTCTCTTTGGTTGATTGTTCTTATTTAAGTTGAAAAAGACCTAAAGCTATTACTGATCCTGCACTCAATCCTGGGTTTGATTTGGCTGAAGTTGTTGATTATTCAGTAAAGTGCTTGTTTTTTTAGTATTTACCCAAAGTTAAAAGGATTTTGCAACTGAGGCTAGGACTTCAATCCATGGTCAGGAAAGTGGCTTTTTCTAGTTTGCACCTCATACAAAATGATTTGCAGGTTGTAATTTATTCTTTTTTTGTGAGCATCTCTTATCACTCGTCAGGGAGGAAATTGATATTTTTTTTTATTATATGATTTCGATTAATCTGTTGAGATGTTCTTCTTTGCTCTATAACAGGATGTTAGGTGCCGAATTTTCTATCTTGTCATTCTATAAGCAGATTTAGTCTGTGTTTTGAAAAGGAGAATTAGTGGAGATTTTTGATTGTTGTCGATAATCAGAAGTTCCGTTAACTCTCACTTTTTGTGGAAGTTTTTGCTAAACTATGGTATAAAATTTACAGGACAAAGGTATTGAGACGTTTGAGAAGACGCAACCTGATGGAAAGACTAAGCAAGCCTTTTTCTTCGATCCAGACGGTAAGCATGTCCTTTTTTTTTTTTTTTTTGCTTGGTAAATAAAGATTATATTAAGAAAAGAATTAGCTTATAGGGAGGATTGGATGGGAAAAAACATCACAATAAGGTGGCACAAGGCTGAAGTTACTTGGTATGAAACTTATAGCATGTCTTTTAAGGGAAATCTAAAGGAAAGTTGTTACATGAGTGATTTGAGTATTCAATGACATGTAAGCATTTCCATTGCAGTGGTCTTCTTTCCATTCCAGTTTATCTTCTTCTTTCAGATCAAATAGTTGAACTTTAGATTCATCGTCATCAGTTACAACCTTTTCATCTGTGTCAGTTGCAAGTATTTCAGTGAATGCTGTTTTTAACTCTCTCTTCATCTCCTTATGGTATTAACTGCATCGGTTCGTCCACCCTAGTAATCTTTATTCTCAACTTCACGATTCACTAGGCGTACACTACTTGTGCTGGGTATGATGTTGTGCACTGTTGGTACTACGTTAGTCTTGCATTTTTACGGCCCTTCAGTCTTACCTCTGTTGGAATAAGATTATGCTTCAAGGGTAAATGTTGATGTCACCTAGTCATGTAAATCGTCTATCTGCGAATCCAGATTCTCAAACCATATGCTGTTTCTGTAAAGTTGATAATACCAATTAACGTAGTTTACTTGCACAGACTAATGCTGTTTTGTGTTACAAGCGCCTTTAAACATTTTTCAGCCGAGGCATGTTAACTAGTTAATGTTCGTAGTTGTATACTTGTATTGTATCGAGTAATCTTAAAAGTACAGCAAAGTTCTTAACGTATTATAACATGCAGGTAATGGGTTAGAATTCGGAAATTGGGAAGCTCCAAAAGTCTGAAACGTCGGTTCCTGCCATCAGTGAGGAACCATTACATCATGTCAACATCGAGTAAAACATGCATCAGCCATCAACTTAGTAGTGCAGTTCTAACAACTGATAAGAAGACTTGTTTCCAAGTTATCCATCTCTGGTTGTAAGATTAAGAAGGAATGTAAAGTAGTTACCTGTAGTATGAAGAACAAGGCGGTGAATAAATTTGGTCTCTCTAGCATGAACTCTAGACAATCCCGTGGGATGTATTAGTGAAAACTTTACAAGTCCTATGTTATTCATGTTTCAACTTAATATCGATCTGAAGTTCTTATGACAATATAAATAGGTAATGTTAGGGCTAAATGTTTGACAAACATTGTCTTCTATAGTCAGTATGGATACAGTAAATCCTGGGATTTTTTTTACAAACGAGAAAACAAGAAGACAGTATGAGCGTTCTTCTTGTTGGTTGGAGGAGCTTGAAGAGTTTCAGACATAATGGGACTAGTATGGGCATGGCAAACCCACCCAATATTTAGGTGGTTCTGTTCCATTATGGGACTAGTATGGTGCCATTTTGGCATGGCAGGGAAAAACAATCGACTGATGGCCATCGGCCAATGAAATTTCCCTCGGTCGATACTTTGTCCATCGACCACGGTGGAAATCCAATCGACCAGTAGTTTTTCCCTCAACACATCCAACGACTGTAGTAAGATCCACCTATTTATACCCCCATTGCCAATCTAAGCAACTCACATCTTCTCTACTACACAACCTTTGTAGTACACATTGTCAGATCTACTCACCTTTGTTCTAAAATTTGCAACACCATTTTTTCAAACTTTCATTTTCACATGGCTCGAGGCAAAGCAGACAAGGGGAAGCAACATGCAACTCAATGGCAACCTGAAATTGTTGACGTACGGGACATGGGTGATGGAAAGTCCAGGAAAGGCATTCGAGGTCAATCTTTCTCGAGCAATGAGGACATGATTATTTGCCAGAACAATGTTCGCTTTCCCCAAGATTCAGAGAGAGGTGCATATCAAGATCGGACCACCTTGTAGGGAAATATCTTTGATCAGTTTGAACAGGAAACCATGAACATCACCAATCGTACTGATCAATCGTTTTACAACCACTTTGTGATATCTAATGCACAAGTCGCATTATTTGTGAAAGAACTCGTACAAGCAGAACGAAGGAGAAGTAGTGGTGAGGCCTACACGGATGTGGAATGAAAGTGTCGGTAGCCTGGAAGAAGGAATATGGAAAACCATTTGTGTATGAGGAGTGTTACGATATTTTGAAAGTGTTGGTCAAGTATGATCCAAAGATGGTGCTGCAGTTGAAGCAAGTTCTTCAACAATCGTTGTACAATCCATGTTCACAAAATACCTAGTCACTCCGGTTCACCATTTTCCTTACCATTTTCTTTACAATTTTCATCACCAATGGGGTCATCAGGAGCAGGAGGAGGTGGAGAGAGTGGAGGCAAAGGAGGAGGATGAGGGATTACATGCTGATTTGGCTGCTGCAAATACCGCGAAGTTCCAAGTGCTTTGTGGAAGAAACTGAGGCAACAACAAGCAGATGTTGCTGCTGAAGGAAAAGGTTTCAACATGGAGGCGTACATGGATCATCACAAGCTCAAGTCCAAACAAAGATCTCTTGAGCGGAGAGTCCTGAATGGAGAGTTAAAAAGGAGTCATCTCTCTCAAGAGAAATATGTAGCAACCATAACAAGCACAAGGTTATGAATGCCAACGCTAGCAACATGAATGAGCAACAACTCTGTATTTGGCAAATGGACTTTGAGAGGATCAAGCGGCAGATGGAGACAGAACGGTTCACATATCTACTTTCGAGTGTTGATGCTTTACCTACTATCCCATCAGTTAATTCTGATGCATCTGACTTAGAAGAGGACGACGTAGTTGAGGAACTAAGGCAGTAGTAACATCATCATCGGCAGTAGTAGCATAATCATCATCGACATTAGAATCATCGGCAGTTGCATCAACATCATAATCGGATAGTTTCTTTGTTTTTACTAATCGGATCGGTTTTTTTCCTTTTTGAACTAATATTGTCGGATCGGCCTTTCTAAAGGGCGTGACACACCCTTTTTTTACTAATTACATTATAATACTACTATCTTTAATTTTAATGAAAAAAATCTAGTTATATATAATTCTAATTTTTATTAAATACTTGCAGGGAAAAAAATAAAATAAAAGACAACAACTAATACTAGAAAAAAGTAGAAAAACCCAACTTAATCTTCATCTTCTTCCAACTTAATATTTATCATCTTCTTCTTCATCTTCACTAAAAAAAAAAAAAACTTAATCTTCATCTTCTTCTTCTTCATCATCATGTCCACGTCCACTCGCTCGTCCAGGTTCTGCCCAAAGATGAGCACAAAGATCATTTCTTAACCTCTCGTACAAATTCAGATTCCGAATGTGATTTTACATGGCCTCATAGTTCCTTGCAGGTATACACCACGTTCTGGTTGAACATCCTTCCTCAAATCCTCGTCTAGATTGTTGGTCCAGGTATGATCTCGACGGGTTTCAAAGTGTTAGAGCATCGCTCGGTCAACCTCACTTAGTGTTGGTATGTCAAGCTTAGTTGTAAAATTTAGTGATCAAAACTTGACCGCTTGAAACACATATTAGGTAAAGACTTCATTAAGTTAGCTTTAGGTTGTGAAAGATGTTGGAGGGCTTTAGAGACACTACATGAAGAGTCGAAGAAGATTGAGAAGCAATAAACGAGGATATTCACCTTCGCATTCAAGAGGTTAGTGAATCCAAATAACGCGATTCCTTTATCTTTTACACTTGTGCTACAAAAGACAAAACATAACTTAATGCTTGAGCTTTACATTATGACTTGATCACTTGTGATCAATGTGTCTTAAGAGATAACTCCACGATATCGCTTGTGGCATTGGTGTTGTAGTTATGATATTCTATATTGCTTAGAACTTTATTTTCTTCTCCGTCTCTAAGTGATATAAGGTTTTTTCTAAAACCTAGAAGTTGGATAATAGCAGTCTTGTGATGTTGTCTCTGTATTATTACGAGATTAAATCCATCATAGTAATGTGTCTCGACTTACCTTGTTATACTTTGTCAGATATTTAGTACGTATTCGTATATACTAAAGTAATCGAGATCGTGACTCACACTTATGTTGTGTAGACTCGACATACTGTTTTTCTGAGTTCAAATACGATATCTTTGTTTGGGTCTGATTTCTAGAGTTCGAAATCATACATTTGATTTCGACATATGAACATCTAGAATGTCATATCACTTTTAGATATCGAAACCATATTCCTGTTTTCTTTCTTATGGACTTTAGAGTTCGAAACCTCAATGTAGGTTTTGGTAAAACTGACTTTAACATTCGAAACCTTAATTTGGTTTTGAGTCCATGAGCTATTGTGCTAAAAACTTAAATCTAAGTTTTGACCATAAGAAAACTTGAGTTCAAAACTATGTTTGCTGGCTAACAGTGACTTGTGAATCGAGACCAATGAGTCTTGACCATGTGAGTTCTAAAAGGTCTATAATAAAGATTATGGGGTTTCCTAAAGGTTTATGAACCGGGAAATATAGCCTGTGCGTCAAGGACAAAAAGGTGTGATGCTGAAACATCTCTTGACCACATGGACTCTCAAGTTTGACACCAAACATTTGTTACGAATTTAATATGAGTTTCTTGTTTCGATACCTTAATGTGATTTTGTTAAAACAAAATCTAAAGTTAAAGTCTAGTTTTGATTTTGGTATATGGAATCTAGATTTGGAAACCTGAATTCGATTACAGTTATATAAACTCTAGGATCCAAAAACTAACTCTGGTTTCTGCTGAACAAGATGTAGAGTTCGAAACCTAAATACTGGTTATCTCAGAAAACGTATTTCAAAGTTCAAACTCTATCATTTTGATTTGTGGTTCAACAAATTAATGAGTTTGATATTGTCAGTTTGAAGTATTGAATTTGTTCATCTTCAATGTACAACTAAGTTTGTTTGAGTCATCATCAGAAATATGATTTGTCGCTTTAGTTAGTTGACACAATACTGTAAGTGATAAATCATCGTATTTATACACTACATGATCAAACACTCGATTGAATATTCTTGTGGTGTTTGATGTGAATTCTCGGATATCATTAAAGTGATTATTTACATTGGAATCGTGAATTCATGATGAACAACATTGTTATTACTCGGAGAATCATACACTGTACTTTCCATATTATATATATATCGTATGATTCGGAATGTCCTTGAACCTACGTGTTCACTTAATCTTAACACACAAGGCTTGTCCATGTCTGCGATGATTAGTGGTACGGAACGTTATCCACATTGGACCTGATCCCACTTCCACCTAGGATCGATCTGGCCCATCCTGCAATGCATAAGAAGCGATATCGACATTATCAAAGCTAATGACGACATTTGGAAGAAATAATACCATAAGATGATTTTCAAATCCAAGGACACGAATTTCAAAATGAACTGTATCCCAGGGAGTATATTTGGTAAACACCATATTTCGAATTAATGAAATATCAAAATATATCTTATTGAGTATTATTTGCTTTTTGCTTTGAATGATTTTGGCTAAACATTTAATGAAATATCTTTTGTTAAATGTCAAAATGCCTAAGTATTAGATGTCATTAAATGCAACGAGTTTATCTGAGGAATGTCGGAATTAATGTGGAAATGTGCTTTAATGAATTTCCAAAATTAGATTGCCTCATTTCAAAGTTAAGCCTTGATCATATAAATAGGAGTTGGTATCGCTCCTAAAAGCTTTCTCCCTCTATTCCTTTCGGTACCTTTGAGCTTTTGCTCTTGGTCTCGATTAGTATGAAAGTCTTCTCCTAGGAATCGAGAAGCCTAGAAGTACCTCTTCAGGGAAACTAGTTTATGTTTACTAGTATTCTTTGTATTATACTTGTGTTCTGTTCTATCACGTCTATTAAAGTCTTACGATCTTGTTTATTCTAAGGTCTTTCTCTTCTGATATAAGTCCACTCAAGATCGTAGTGATTAGAAAATCTTTTTATCTATTTACATGGATTTGTCAGCAAGCCGCTTTCGGTTTGTGTGCCTAACAAATAAATATTGAGTGGAATCAAGATCGTTATTTTGGATTGTTTTGTTTTACAGGTACTTTGTTCATCAAGGTCATATCGTATTGTACGCATCCAAAATTGCTTGATTTCATTGATGAGTCAGTGAGTTGACCACGATTCTTCCACTCCCTTGATACAATCTCCTCCTCCCTATAACAAACATCATGACAAAAATGAAAAATGAAAATTATATATTTACAGTGGGATTTATCCCGTATTCGATATCCACTGTCGAGTGAGACATAAATGATAGACTCCCCTGTTTTTCAAGGATGACAAGATTTGATTTCAACTGGGACAACAAGGTTGCTCTTTTGGGAGTTTTGGTTTCAAAACCTTGTTTGATATCTCGAGTGGTATATTAACCAAGTAAACTTAAATAGCCTCGCTCTTGGTGTAGAACGACTTCGGTGAAATATCTGTTAAGTTACCAAAGATATCATTTAGTAGTTTGACCTGCCACTGTTTGGTTGTTGTCCATAAGGTTGTAGTCGTCTGATTGGAGGTAGGGTAGCGATAGTCTTCACGAAGGATTGTGGAGCAACTCTTAGGGAAGACAGTAAAGGACGTCTGTTTCTCTAAGGGAGTACATGTACGTGATCACCTTGATGTGGTTGGAGGCGCAGGAATACTGAGGGGGAGCTTTGTGATTGTGAGTGTAGAAAATACCTTCACCACATAAAAGCATCTAAGAGGTGAAATGGTACAAAGAAATGCACAACATAGAAATGTGGAATCATGGAAGAGGATAGACAGCGAAGCTCTGACAATACGACGACAACGCTCCAAGATCAACGATGCTATATGGTGAGAAGATGGGCGACCTCATATTAACAAGAAGGGGACACGTCAGTGAAAGTAGTTGAGAAGTAGTTGGGCATTAATTGGTGATCAGAACGGATATATGTCATAATTGACTTATTCATTTAGTGGAATCAACGTCAACAATCCTTATCCATAGAAGAGGAGCCTCGTTGATATATTTGATGTAGGAAGAAGATCGCCGAAGGTGGAATCCTGGGCGAGTGAGGACAAAAGGTGTTAGGAGAAGTCGCTATCTTTATTAGCTGCATCCCATTGTAACATTCTCCTATATGAGGAGAGTAACCCCCTCTGAGGAGGGGGGGAAGGTTGAGTGAACTTGGTCTGGTTTAGAGAGAGGGAAAGTAGTTCATCTCCTTGCTCTCCCTAGCCCAGTACTGAGAGATTTGTAATTGAGAGTCTTATTGCGAGAGATCAAACATTGAAGGTGAGTGATGTAACCAAGCTTAAGTTAATGAAATTTGAAGATAAAACCAAGCGACTCGCTGTCATGTATCTCTAACTCTATCTCCTTTAATGTTTTGATATTATGTGTTTGAATGCATGTTGTGTGTGTATCATTGATTGGGTGTGCTGTCTATGAAAAAGCGGGGTACCAAAATACAACCAACTTTTCGTTTGGGCTCGTGAGACTTATGGTCAGATCTGGACGATCTCAAAAATCAATATCCAGATCTGTTAACCTGAGTTTGGATCACAAGGATCAGTCCAACGCAAGACAGGGTCTTGGTAAATCCAAGGGATGGATTGAGGACAACGATCAGGTTTATAATAACGTACTTCTTGTGTTTGCTTTAATTATATAATCAGAGAATATAATGCGGAAAGTAAAACACAAAAGACACCAGAGATTTTTTTAACGAGGAAACTACGACCTGTAGAAAAACCTCGGGACCTCGTCCAGATTGAACACCGCACAGTACAAACTGTCTACAAACACTAGCCTACTATAAGACTTCGGTCTGGGACGTAGCAGAGACCAATTCCAACCCTCCAAGCGAACCGGCTACTGTCGCACTCCTTACGTCTCTAGATCCCCCACAAATCGTCACGCACTTGATTCCCCTAGCTGACGTCCTTTACAGGCCTAGGAGTTTCTTTAACCTCTGTTAAAGGCTTGTGTCAATAATTCCGGCTTTGCAACCTCAATTATCGACTGTATGTTTGAACTGTCCTCTATCAGTTTGACATACACAAAGTGACTTCCTTCGGATTTCTCCAGGTAATACGGAAATCTACTTACAAGCGGGGGCTGACAAGTAAACCGAGTAAACTATGCCCAACTTGTCTCTACCTCAGTTGTACACGAAGAATCACTTAAGAAACTTATACAACTGGAGCTAACTAGGTCTTACAACACCGAGTGCAGCCGTGCGTTGCTTCCTTTCAAAACCCTGTGTGTAACGTATCAGTTCTTGAATGGCCTTATATCAGAAGAGAAGGACGACCGTAGAATAGACAAGAACGTGATCAGGTTACCAAGGTTACAGGTTACT
>JAJJMA010267148.1:0-10526 GCA_023529015.1 Papaver nudicaule | reverse complement strand
ACATGCACATGACATTGATTGGTCAATGTCAAGTGTCCGAGGATTTTGAGTTGGCCCAGCTCAAGTAAGCATCCAAGGACATGGAAAAGGTCAAGAGAATGACCTTGGCATTAGGCCAAAGCTTGGCCAAGGCTTTGGTAATGCATAAGAGGCAATGGCGCAGCCAAACGTGCTATTGCAAGTCCGTACTCAGCCAAAGGTGACAAGAAGGCTAAGGCTTGTGGGCCAAAGCCATGCACGAGTTTAGAAGGCTTAATAGCATGTGTATGCACTGTTTGTGGCGTCCAATGAAGTGTAGCACATGGCCTGGATGGGATGGCGCAGCATGGCTTAGCAAAAGCTCATATGAAGCCTGAAAGTTGGCCAAGGCTTGGATACGCGTGGCCTGAGTAGAAGGATGGTGAAGAACGGTTAGGATAACCGTGTTTGGCTTTGGTAACTGATGAGAACAGGTGTGGCATTGTTTGGCTTACAACAAGGCTAGCAGTTAGCATACTTGGCGGTTACAGAAACTACCTGTGGACACTTGGCTGTCCATGGCTTGTGCAGCGGTTGCACAGAAGTTTTGGCAAGCCTGGCACTATAAATAGGCCAGAAATACATTGTAATGAGTGTTCTTCGTTTTTAGGGAATAGAGAGGGAACTCTGGGTGAAAACCCTTAGGCTTAGAGAGTGAGTTTTAGGCCATTTTTAGGGAGTTTGGCATCACTTAGGAGTGATGGCCTTTTGTAGCCCTGTTTTGGGTGAGTTTTGTATTCTTCCTTGAAGTAATGAATTAAGTTGTTGCTTCTAAATATGTGTTCCTGGTTGGTATTGATATTGTATGGAATTAGTAGCATGGCAAAGCCTTAATGCAGTATGGGATGCATTAAAGGATGAGGGAAAATGAAGAAAGACTTCCGTTGCCAATCTTTGATGATTGTGGGTGCACTTGAATTGAGCAAGTGTGTAAGGCTGAACATTGATGGGTGAAGCTTGATTCACTGAACCATTAGTGTTGCCGAGTCATTCCTTGGCCGAAATTGGTTGACGCTAATTTGGAGGTGTGACAACATCCGATTAGGGAAACTCTTCTCCCCTCTTAGGACATGGCCTTACGGTCCTCAAAAATTTGATGAGCAGACCTTAGGCTCAATACTCTTGTGTCTAAAGGCCAGGTGCCGCCTAAGCGGGAAAATAGTCAAAAAGGGAGTATTATGGGCGGGATAGTTTAAAACCCTCGAAATCATTTCTAGGGTTTTTAAATTGGTGAAAAAGCTTGAAGCTTGTTCAGAAATTTGATAATGGCGAAAGACGATTTGAAACTCAGTTCTGCGAAGAGATCTTACAAACAAGCATCAGATGTTGGAAACCGGCAAGAAGAAGCTCGATGGGCAAATCTAATAGGAGACATTTTAAAGAATAGAGGTGAATACGTTGAAGCTTTAAAATGGCTTCGAATCGATTACGAACTCTCTATGAAATACCTTCCTGAAAAACAACTCCTTCCTACTTGTCAATCCCTTGGTGAAATGTATCTCCGTCTTCAGGAATATAAAGAAGCCAAGGTTTATCAGGTATAACCATAAACTTGAACCCTGATTTGTGAATTTTCTCTCAACATAATATTCATTGTTATTAGTTGTGTTCGCCAAGTTGGTAGAATCAGGGCGCTGACTGCAATTGTTGTATTGTTTATTTATTTCGCAAAATTACATAATTTGAAACATTTGACCTAGTTTAGCTTTAGTGATTAACTACGCTTGTATGGGATGCAAAGGGCAAAATATGATGTGCACACACTTAAAATTTGCAACCTATGCTTTTTGACATAACTTTGGAGAAACCAAAGGTTGAGATACAATTTAACGCTTGTGCAATTGCCAACATTAAAGTAAGTCATTGTGTTATATTGCAGAAAAAGCATTTAGAGCTGGCTAAGGATTCTGGTGACATTGTTGAGCAACAAAGAGCAAGCACTCAACTTGGTAGGACTTATCATGAAATGTTTTTAAAATCTGAGGATGATCATTCATCACGCAGGAATGCCAAGAAATATTTTAATTTAGCCATGAATCTTGCTCGAAATCTAAAGGAAAATGGAGCAGTAAATGAATCTTCATCCTTCCTGAAGGAATATATTGATGCTTACAACAATGTTGGCATGCTCCAAATGGATTTAGATAACTATGATGAAGCTGAGAAAACCCTTTTGGAAGGCTTAAGAATTTGTGATGAGGAAGAAGTAGTTGAAAATGACGATGGCCGAAGCAGGCTTCACCACCACCTTGGGTACCTTTACACTCAGTTGAGAAAGTGGGAGAAAGCGAAGGAGCATATACAGAAAGACATTAAAATCTGTCAGAATATTGGGCATCGCCAAGGAGAGGCAAAGGGATATATTAATCTAGGTGAATTATATTATCAAGACCAGAGATTTGAAGATACTAAACTCTGCTATGAAAGAGCACTTAAGATTGCAAAGTCCATGGAAGATGAGGATGCTTTAGTTAATCAAATTCAAGAAAATATTAAAATCGTTGACATTGCTATGGGAGTGCTGGCTGATATGGGGAAACAAGAGCAGAATCTCAAGAAGCTGACAAGAAACACAGGAACAGCCATTGCTAAAGGTAAGCCTGACAAAAGAAAGTGTCTTCTCCAGCAGATTAAGTGCCTCGACACCCTCATCGAAAATTCTAGCCAAATCTTTGCATGGCGTAAAGTAAGTTTTACTTTTACTTTCTAACTCGTTTGGTTCGCCTGCCTGCTTATTTGAAGCAAGTTGCTTTATTATAGCTTACTGAATATAACTTAAACATATGTCTGGTTGCAATCCTAATTATAAACCCAAGATGCTCTGTTGTAGTGTATGAATATAACTAAAACATGTGAACATTTGCAATCCTAACTTTAAACCCATATTAAGGAAAAGGCAAGAGAATCCTTGTAGTGAACTTTTTTATCTGAACAACCTGCTGCTTTGGTTTTTCCTGGCTCCTCTCAGTCTCAAACGCTCAAGAAGTTGTGTGTTATTACAGTAAAGGGGGTCCTTGGACAGAATTTCCTAATTTTATTATCATTTTCTTGTGTTCTAGCATCAAAAATTTGCAAAAATGAAGAAAAAAATAGCAAGTGATCTTGGTGATAAGGAAATGCTGAGTGACTCTCTTCTGGCCATTGGCGAATCGTACCAGAAGCTGAGGATCTTCCAGAAAGCTCTTAAATGGTACAGAAAGAGTTGGGACACATCCAAGTCTGTTAGGAACTTGGAGGTAAGCGAGTCTGCAGTTTATTTGATTGTTAGAGTCTACATTCCAAACATAGTTTTACCAAATCAAGTGATGTTTTTTATTCATGCAAAATCAGTATATCATAATCTAACTTTATCTTTAGTAGATTCTTATCCGATGTTAGTAATTTCAGGGGCAAGCACTAGCCAAGATTAACATAGGAGATGTCTTGGACTCACAGGGCGATTGGAATGGTGCCCTGGAGGCATTTGAAGAGGGTTATAGGCAATTATTTCACCCCATATGTAGCTTCGTTGTTTCTTTTTTATTCGAGAATTGATACTTCCACTGGGTAGAACAAGTTATGTTACCAGCGACAATTGGTTCAATTGTTATGCATTATTTTGACACATTCAACACTTTGCAGAATTGCCGTTCAATCAAAAGTGCGTCATGTACAGATTTCTGCACTTGAAAATATGCACTATAGCTACATGATAAGGTTTGACAATGTTGAAGAGGCCAGGTAAGTTTGCTTCATGCTAAGCTGCTCACATACTAGCCAACGCTTCACTGTTTAGGCCACACAACTTGATACTCTTATCCAATTAAAATATTCTGTATTTCAGGAAGTTGCAGCTCAAAATTCAAGAAGTTAAAAAGTCTCAAGATGCAAACCATGAAGAAGAATATCCACTTAGTGAGTGTTCTGAAACTGATACAGAAGGGTATGATCGCCCATCTAATGAACACAATTCACCGGAGTTCAGTGACTGCTCCTCTATAAGATCAAAATCACTTAATAACACAGAAGATGATCCCACTCTGAGTGCATTTCTTCGACCCAGAAAAACATTGTCCAAGCAAAAAGTTGCTCAGGCAGAAAGACCCATAATTAATCTGACTGAAAATTCCCCCAAAAGTATGAGTAATTCAACAGATAAACAGAAGGCGTTCAGTGGTCGGAAACGTGCTCGTTTAGTCATTTCTGATGATGAAAGTGATGGTGGGCATGAGCCCAATTACTCAAGAGAAAAACGTCATAACCCAGCGGAGAACGTGGCAATTTCTTATGATTGTTAGTTCTTTTAACAGATCTCAACTCTCTTTATCTGGGATTTCTAATTTTTTTACTGCATTCAAAACTAGGCGAGCTCACTACTTGTTTTTCACAGCTAGGAAGAATGATGGAGAGTCTGAGTTTGTCGGCGGAGTTCAGGTATATATTATGTAGCTAATTAAGCCGAGCTCAACATTTTGCAATGTTTCTACCTGTGTTTTCGTATCTCGTTTGAGTTTAGGAGGGTGGAGTAACTAATTTGTTGTGCTCCTCCAAGGGTGAGCAACATCAGAAACAAAATGAAATTTCATGAATAATCCACATATAGTAACTAACTGTCCTTATTCTGCTAGGCAAGCTCCCATCGGATTGCCTCCAAATACATACATAGTGTTACCACTCCCACAGATCATGAAGAAAGTAATTGTTCTCACAAATTGGGGAGCCCTAAGGCCGCGGTTAGAGATGACACATATTTCAGATCTTTCGGTTTGAAGGAAGTTAATGATGCTTCAAATTTTGCTACGATTGGATCTAAAGTGGATGGTGATAATAACTCCAATAACTTTCTTCAGAATCTTAATCCTGCAGATTTTTCCGCTGATAATTTGTGGGTAAGTTGTAACAAGTAATTGATAACCACTTCTTGGATGCTCACTCCAGACTGCATTTCATTTTTCTGAGAGTCTGTTTTCTGATCTAATTGCAGCGTAATATCCCAATTAGAATTGATGATAAAGTGATACATCTGGATGCACTCTCTTGCATAGTTGGTGAGATGCTAAGCATTGAACGTATGAAATCTGAAGTTGCATGTCTATACTATTTACAGCAATCTGATGAGAAGAGGTCCAAAGGTATGCCTATTTTCCAGTTTTTCATTCGATGAGAATGTTGTAAGCTATATTATAAAACTTACTCATTTGATGGCCATTATTGTGTATGTTTCTACGAAAATAAGTTATTCGTGTGTCACAAGAAAGGACCGAGAGGTGACTAAAAATACTGGAAGTAATGGGTAAAAGAACAATATGATGTGTGGTATTTGACTTTTTTTTTAATCTTCGGTGCATTAATTGGCGAAAGGAGCATCTTTATTCCGACTTAACAATTTGTGTGCACCCTATCAGGTTTATTGCCCATTATCCGGCATATGGTCTGTGGTGGTAAAGTTTTAGAATCCTTGGAACCAGCCACATTGAAGGATTATATTTGGGAAAAAGGCTGGATTGAAGTAAATATTGACGGTATGGTTCATTGCATGATGTTTTAATCTAAGAAAGTTTGATCATGTCGAGGATCTATTAAAGTTTTCATGTATCCCTAAGTGATGCATAAAATATGTAGTTACATGTAATTGAGCTGTTGTATTAAACTATAAATGTAGTTCTGATGAATTGAGTGTATCTGACAAATCTGATGTCGTTTCTGCGGGAGTGAGTGTATCTGATGTATCTGGTTTTGCAGGATGGATCCAGAAGCGCTTGATAAAGTTGTATATTGATTGGTGCAAGAAGTTGTCTGAGGCACCGAATTTCAAGTTGCTTAAGAAATTATACAACTTAGAGGTTAGTCTATTTTATAGTTAGTGATTCAAAGCCTTCAATATATAAGGCAAAACAAAAAAGATGGAGAAATCTTCGTAACGCTGATGATACAGTCTATTTGCTTAACATCTGAGTCTTTGCCTGTGAGTTTCTTTTTTGCCTAGGTCTCAGAAGATGAAATCCTTGGATCTGAATGTGAACTACAAGATATATCAGTTGCACCCTTATTAAATGCTTTGAATGAGAATAAGGCAATCGCATTGTTAGACCTTTCGCATAATCTATTAGGTAAAGTTCTTTCTTCTGTTCGATCTTTATTTTGCGTTTCTGTTTGTCGGTTCTAGACATTATTTTTCAAATTTCGCACTGCTTTGCTACAAAGTTTTCTAAGGAACATATAGTCTCTCGCGCTTTAGATAAGCCATTTATAATCTGCTTATCATTTCCAGGAAATGAAACAATGAAGAAACTTGGACAGATTTTTGTTTCATCAAGCCAAAAGTACGGAGGCTTGACATTGGATTTGCACTGTAACCGATTCGGTTCAACTGCTTTATACGAGGTTCTTTTATTGTGATCTTCGAATCCTCTCAGTTTTATATGCCCAGCTCTTTATACTTGCATTTTCTGTTTCATATTAATAGAATCTATTTATCATTATTTAAATCTTAACAAAGTCAGACACAGTAGTGTGAACCTGCAGTTATAGTTATTAATATCATGTTCTACGACGCTTATGCTCTACACGGTACCTAAAAATATATGTGCAAGTGTACATTGAAGTGTCTGTCAGTCACAAGTGTTGGTGTTTGCAAGTTCTGACCACCTGGTCCATTTTCCTACAAATTAGAGAACTGGGTTAGTCTAATGTTCTTGTTACATAGGGCTAAGGATGTCAAAGCGCCCCTGATAGTATTCAAACCATGTGGAAAGTCACTTATTTATTTGAGTTGATTCCTAGTAACCAAATGGTCTCCCATGATAGCATATCGATATTTCTTTTCATCAGATTTGTGAATGCCCTGTGCTGTTTGCTCGGTTAGAAGTGCTAAATATCTCAGGGAATCGGCTAACTGATGGATGTGGGTCATATCTCTCAACCATCTTAGGAAGTTGCAAAGGTATGATAGTATTCCGCTGTCTTGTGTACTCGACTGTTGGTTACCTGGTTTATTTGATGAATACTTAATTAAATTCACAAAAGCTAGTTGTATAGGAGAAAAATGAAAAATGCAATTTATAATTCGAGTATCTTTGGAATTTATGTCAAAGTATTATATGTTTCATATTCTGATATTATTTTCTTCAGCCCTTTATAGCCTGAACATAGAACGATGTTCTATTACATCTAAAACAATTCAAAAAGTTGCAGAGGCAATAGATCCTGGTTCTGTTCTGTCTCATCTCTCAATAGGTATTGCTCACTATCTCGTCACTGACCGGTATTTAGCAGCAGATAGCTAATGTTCGTGCTATCTTTTTCTTAACAAAATGCCTCCCTTGCAGCGCACAACCCAATCTCTGGAAACGCGATGATTAATCTACTGAGCAAGCTTGCTGCGTTGAAGAGGTTGAAACTTTTCTTCCTTTTGTTATCCTAACATCCTTAATCAATTTTGCTTATTTCTTTTCTAAAACCTTGCTTTATTAAATTTAATGTTGCTAGTGAATATTATTGTAATCAACTAATTCTTGAAAAGCATTTACATGACTCTAGATTTTCGGATCTAAATCTGGGTGGTATAAAGTTGAGCAAATCCGTGAGTGATAGCTTATGCCAACTCATGCAAACATCGTGCATGTCGAGTTTGATTGTTGGGAACACAAATATTGGTCCTGTGAGTGATTGTTTCGTGTTCATTTGCTTTTTTCCCTTTCATTCGAGTATATAGATATTAGGATATAAATATGAATTTTGTAGGATGTAGCGCTGGAGTTGGTAAAAGCGTTATCGGTTGGGCCTCAAGAGCTTATGACTCTTGACTTATCATTTTGCGGGATAACATCTTGTTATACTGAGAGGTTGTGCACCAATATCTCTTTAATTGGGGGTATTTTGGAGTTAAACCTTGGAGGAAATCCCATCAGACAGCAGGTTTGTCTTTCTTTGACTCTGGTGTTATGATTCTGAAGTGTTTAACCTATTATCTGGTTGCCCTGCAACGTGCAATGAGTTGGTGTCTTAAGGAAGAATTGGAAGTGCTTCAAATTAACACTATTTCCTATTGGGCTAAGTACTGCAAAATTCAGCATATTAGTTCAATATGCAGAAGAAATATGTTGCCGAATCATTCCCATTTAGTTTCTATTTTGCATTTGGTTCTCCCTAGTCCTTCATGCTCTTTGTTAAGTGCACTGGCCGTTATGATTTGTTTTATGGGTCCGACACTAGATGTTGTGGAGGTTCAGTCATATACAAACTTCTAATAGTATGATTTAGAATTAGAGATTTTTTCTTCCAATTACCTCTACCCCACTAGTGACAACACATACAACACAACATTTTTCCTGTTCGACAGATGTGAGCCCCCCCCCTGACCAGCTATATAATGCCGATTGTATAAGGTATATGAGAGTATCATCTATAGATTATCAATTGATGACCTATCCATCAATGCCGACAAACCTTCAACTCCTTATATTAAATATTGTGTCATTCAAGACCATGATTTGTTGAGCATTTGTTGGAAGCCCACAATGAGATAAACTTCTTTCTTACTATGTTGGATGAAAAATATATCATTTCGTGTGATGTCTTCAGGCATGGCCTGGTTTATACTTAATTGGTAGACTTGGATTGTATAATACAAGTCAAGTGGCTGAAACATTTGGTGACCAGATCAGTATAGTTTCAGGCATGGAAAAATGTGGTTGATTGTTAACAATTATCTCATCTAGTACTCATTTGTTGGTTTCTTGTGGACGCCAATATCAGTTATTAGCTGTTCCTTTTATCATTGTATTTCTGTTGAACTTATCCACTGGTTTCATCTTGTGTCACTGATGGGGGTTAAGCCTCTCTTTTCGTATGAGTTTTGTGTTTAAGAATCCGTCCGTATCCATGAAAGCAGGGTGTCGATGCTTTGGTATCTCTATTAATGAGCCCAGAATGCAGTTTGAAAGATCTGGTTCTTAACAAGTGCAATCTTGGTCTTGGTGGAATTATTAAAATAGTGCATGCGCTAACAGGTAGAAACTCAACCGAAATTCTTTTTCTTATATGAGTTTGCTGTTACTCCCCCATAGAAATGAAAATCCAACATGTATTATGCTTTTCAATTTCAGAGAATCAAGTTCTAGAAGAACTTAATCTCGAAGAGAATACTGATTCAGAAAAGGATAATACTTTGGAGTACGACTTGACAGTACAAGGTAGATTGAAGTCTTTACAAGCAGAAGTTGAATCATCTGATATTAATCCCAGTAGCTGTTCACTGAAGCAACTTGAGGTTACACATCAAGAAAAAGAAGAATGTATAGTTAATTTTGAAATCGAACTTGAAGTTGCTGATAGTGAAGAAGATCTTCCGACAACAGGGAAGCCAGTGTTATCAGTTGGAAATGAAGATAGTTGCACTAGCTTTTGCCAAAAGAATACTCCTTTTCAAGGGAGCCAGTTCATTGAAGAACTTTCTTTCTCCATTGCTTCGGCGAAGCATTTGAAATTACTTGTTCTCAGTAATAATGGATTCACCGCTGATGTTACCGAAACCTTATATACATCATGGTCTTCAAGTTCTGGTCGCGGTTTGGCACGGAGGCACATTAAGGATAAGACGGTACATTTTTCAGTGGAAGGAAAGTCATGTTGTGGGGTTAAGGCTTGCTGCAAAAGAGGCTGATTTAACCTCTAATATAAATGGGAAGGATTTAGTTTCTTTCTCCCTCAGTTATCATGTTCTAGCAATTAGCAATTCACCTGCCAAGGATTTTGGTGTTATGAGCAAACTCTTGGAATTTCACTGGTCTGTACGAAACTAATATATATGGACCGTCGAGCCGGTGGATACATATTTTCAAGATATGCAAGAAAAAGACCCTAATCATACTTTAGAATTGCAATTCTAATTAGAGATACTGCAGCGAGATATTGCATGGGGACTCTACATGCTATGCAGTGGGTGAATGTACCAAAAGTTAACCTTTGAGAATGATAACCAACATATAGTGACAGCAATCGGCTTCTCACTGGCAGGATGGTCATGTAATTAGGGATTTGTGTTTATTGTGTCAAAACCCTCAATGGTCTTGTGTGTGGGTATGTAAATGGAGTTTCTGATGGTGCGTCTGTTCGAATGGCTAAGCTTGTACTAAAAGTAAATAATTTAGCCATAGTGGTCTGGCGTCTTTTGGAGATTAAATAAAGCTTTAGAATCTGAATGTGTACTTTCCCTTGGATAATTTTGAAGCTTTAGTTTAGAGTACTTGTCAAAAGAGCAGATATCGGAAAGTCATTTTTCTTCATGGCATGAGCATGATGACTGAATATTAAAATGTCCTGTTTTTGGCACTGCAGAGTTTTTGTTGGCACTTCAGTCCGAAACAAAATAGGGTCATCAAAACCCAAAACTAAAAACCCCTTATAAAATGGACAGTGTTTGATTATCATTAGATTAGTGGTAATCATGATATCATAATCTATATAGTTAAGGTAATAAAAATTTTGGATAGAGAAATTCATTTTGAGTTATAGTTGATTTGGAGAGA
>JAJJMA010267145.1:0-12158 GCA_023529015.1 Papaver nudicaule | reverse complement strand
TAATTCTTTCATACGTGGACAAAGCTAGAAACCTGGTTCCCATCCCCCTGCTGAAGAAAGCAATGGCTCTCCTTCTCTGCATTAGCACTGCTCCCACTCCACTGTCACATGCATCAGTAGCCAACTCAAAGGGTATGGAAAAATCTGGTAAGATTATCACAGGGGTGGACATCATAGCTCCTTTTAACTGTTCAAAAGCATCTTGTGCTCTGGAATTCCAACTGAACCCATTCTTCTTAAGCAATTCAGTTAATGGTTTACAAATTAACCCATAATTCTTGACAAACTTCCTGTAATAACCAGTGAGGCCAAGGAATCCTCTCAAATCCTTCAAACTGGAGGGTACAGGACAATTCTGCATACACTCCACTTTAGCTGGATCTGCTACCACTCCATCTCCAGAGATGATATGTCCTAAGTACTCAATCTGTGTTTGCCCAAAGGAACATTTGCTGAGCTTGGCAAATAAGGTGTGCTGCTGCAAAAGCTTTAAGGTCATTTCCAGGTGTTGTAGGTGGGTGCTCATGTCAGGGCTATAGATGAGAATGTCATCAAAGAAAACAAGGATAAACTTCCTTATATAAGGTTTGAAAACATCATTCATCAAGGACTGAAAGCTTGCTGGAGCATTGGTTAATCCAAAGGGCATGACAAGGAATTCATAGTGCCCCTGATGGGTTTTGAAGGCTGTCTTCTCTGTGTCAGCTGGATGCACCCTGATCTGATGATACCCTGCTCTCAAATCTATTTTAGTGAACACCTTAGCTCCATGTAATTCATCTAGGAGTTCATCTATAACAGGAATGAGGTATTTATCCTTGATGGTGAGCTCATTCAATTTTCTGTAATCAACACAAAACCTCCAGCTTCTATCCTTCTTCTTGACTAGTAGGATTGGAGATGAGAAAGGGTCGTGGCTTGGTCTAATGACCCCTGAATTGAGCATCTCCTGAACTAATCTTTCTACTACTTCTTTTTGCACATATGAAATTCTATATGGCCTCTGATTAGGTGGAGTGGATGAGGGTTTTAGGGGTATATGGTGGTCATGAGCTCTGACAGGAGGTAAAGATTTGGGTTCTTGAAAAACATTGTTGAAAGACTTCAGGAGTGGTTATATCTCTGATGGAATGGCTTCAGCTGTTTCAACAACACTGATAGAAAAAATATGTCCCATGATGCCATGCTTACTCTTCTTGAAATACCTCTGACAAGCACTGCCTGACATCATTGATATGCTAGGCACTCC
Organism: Papaver nudicaule; assembly: GCA_023529015.1. Taxonomy (NCBI): domain Eukaryota; kingdom Viridiplantae; phylum Streptophyta; class Magnoliopsida; order Ranunculales; family Papaveraceae; genus Papaver; species Papaver nudicaule. The sequence continues at coordinate 10,909 of JAJJMA010267145.1, read as the reverse complement.
TGAGATACCCTGCAAGGTAATACTTTTATTCTCCTTCTTAAAGGAAATAGTGAGCTTCTTGAAATCAAACTTGATAGGGCTGATATCCTTCATCCAGTCTACTCCCAATACCATATCACAACCCCCCAAAGCTAGTAGCCTCACATCAAATTGAAATGAGTGACCCTTCATATTCCATTGGAACTTTGGGCATTTAGCACTACTGGTGAGCTTATTTCCATCAGCTACTGCCACCAGGAACTTGCTAGTAGGTTCTATGAAACTGCCACTCCAACCAGCCACTTCAGGATCTAAAAAACTATGAGTACTCCCACTGTCAATCAGTATAGTAAGCACCCTTTTATTCTTAGTCCTTTCTTGTATCTTGATGGTATTGTGAGACACATTTCCTGACAGGGCATGTGCTGAAATCTCAACTTCTTCTTCCCCTTCTTGTGTATCATTTGAATGAGTGGGAGATTCTCCATCAGAACTAGGGCCTTCTTCTTCTTCGGCTGCAAGAATGTACAGTTTTTGCTTGACACATTTATGTCCAGCCTTATATACTTCATCACAATTATAACATAACCCCTTCTCTCTCCTGGCTCTCATCTCAGCATATGACAATCTTTTGATGGGTGGAAACTTTGGACTTGTAGCTGCACTCATTCTGGGTGAGGGAGAGTTGGATTTTGGTGGTGTATGTATACTCCTGTTGTTGTTAGGGATGTTGAGTGGTGGAAACCTTGCTGATATTCTGCTCTTCTTAGCTACTTTTTCTGACAGAGCTTCCTGCATCCTTGCTAGGTACATAGCCTTAGCCAGAGTAGTAGGTGCAAACATCTGAACAGCCATCCTTAATTCTTCCTTCAGCCCACTGATGAAGCTAGAAGTAAAATACTCTTCTGTGAGGTGCTTGTTTTTAGCTAACATCGAGGCCTTCAGTTCTTCAAATGCTTCTTGATACTTTAATATTGTTCCCAGCTGAATCAATTTGTTAAACTCACCAACAATGTCATCATGACCCAACTCTTGAAATCTGGCACTTATATCCCTCACAAAATCATCCCACACAATATATGAATTACCCTCTTAGTAATCTTGGTACCAGACATCATCACGTCCATCTAAGTACAGTGAAGCAGTATAAACCATCTTTTCCTCATCCATATCATGAAATTGAAAGTATCGTTTACACTTTCTTATCCAGGACCTAGGATTATTACCATCAAAACGAGGAAATTCAACTTTTGGATTATGGTGTTGAGAGCTATTACCTGACTCACCAGAATCATTATTAGATCCAGATTTCCCATGATTAGAAGTAGACCCCGGTGAAGCAAATATCCCATTATCATTAACATACTTCTTCTGTAGCTCCGTGATAGTTTTCTTTATCTCTTCAGAAATAATCTTCTTAATGGTACTCATATCAGTTGTAGGTGGTGGTTTTGTGGACAGATCTGTTACCTGAGTAGTTAGATCTGCAATCTTCTGAGTTAAGTCGTCTGCCTTATCTCCATTCTTAACAACTTGAGCTACTGTCTTCGTCAAGGTTTCAACAGACTTGGCCAGGCTACTAACCTGAGTTACCAAGGTGTTGAACTCGGCTTGATTCACCATGGTAATGAGATACACTCTGGATCGAGTGCTCTGATACCAATTGTAGTGGTCTACACTACAAATGATCTCAGAAACACAAGGATTCTGCCTAGAGTGAGAGAGATAAGCAGAGGGAGGCTAAGTTTCAGAGAAACAAAGTTGATTTTTGATAAAAGATAAGATGTTGATTACAACAAATGACAGACTAGAAATATAAGAGGAAATAGGCCAGCGTGTGGGAAGCACACTTACAACGGCCAACAACAAATAACGGCAAAACAGAAGCAATAAATACAGACACTAAATAACCAATAGGTGCCCCTTAACAAAATGAGATAGCTAGACTAGAATTCATGACATTGTCATGGCATAACAAGAATTAGTGTATTGAGTAAGGGGGAGAACATATCAAATTGTGTAGTATCTTGAAGCATCGATGCAATATGCTTACCAAGTTTTACATACTACTCAATTGCATAACAAACTCTTGTTGTACTATGTCCTTCTAGAAACCAAGATGTGTGGTGACTTTGAGTTTGTTATCTCTACCTTGAATCTTCGCTTGCAGGAACACTCTTATCTGAAGACGCTGAAGATTACAAGAAGATCAAGTACATTATGGTTAGGGCTAAAAGATTTTACTTTTTGAATCCATATGTAAGATTGGTTTTTGTCACTAAAATTGACAAAGGGGGAGATTGTTAGAGCATTGCTCGGTTGAACCCACTGATGTTGCTATCTCAAGTCAGCTGTCAAGTTTATGAGACAAAAAACAATCCTTGATAAGTCTACTCTACAACTCGGACTAGGATAGTTCTAGGTAATCGAGACGAAGACTGATGAAGACGAAGACCGAAGCTTACTACTTGATAAATCATAACGTCCTCGCTGAAGGTTAGAAAGGTATTCCCTTTCCGTATCGTTTTTACCATTTCTATCATACCAATAGTCTATGATGTTGTTTATATGATCCGAAGGTATTCTAGGATTTTCGCCTTTGCATTTGTCACTCTTGTGATAATTTGTATAGGTAGAGTATGTTGAGTTGTCTCTTGAAAAAACAACCCCAACGGTGAACGCGTACATGAAACATATACCACCTTTGGGATTTCAGAGAACGAGCTAAGTCTGTATGAACGCGTTCATGAACGCGTACATACAAGTTCAAGAATTCTCCTGGATTCTCCTGAACTCCAAGGACTGCTCTGTGTACGCGTTCATGAACGCGTTCACATAAGCCATGCGAAAACTTCCAACTTCCATATCTTGAAGTTTTCGGTCTAGACATAATTAGTTCTCGGACTTGTCGTTTCTTGGCCCATGGAATTCAACAACTTAATCCAAGCGATGTTCAAACTAAGTATTTGGACCAGAAGTCGCAAAGCGATGTCCAAACAAGCATTGGACCAGAAGTCGCGAACCTTCGAACAAGGTTGAGTCTTCTTTAACTTTAGGCTTAGTCCAAAGTTCTTAGAAGATTGAGAATGGGTATTCAAGCTATGGACTTTCCTAGTTCCGGAACTTGCTTGAGCCCTACTCAAGGTTGCTTAAACTTTAAGCAAAGCCTCCCTTGGTGATCACTATAAATAGACGACCTTCTGCAAGATACAATCTCAATCCTCTACACATCTGTGTATCCTTGCATAAAGGTTGGTCGTCATCTCGAAGTCCTTTTAGGACTACGACTATTGAAAAGACTTCACTTGAGGATCGTGAAGCACAGGTCGGAAGTAAAATTTCATCCCGTATCTTGGGTCGATTGAATTCTTTCAATCTTATCACGACCAAGATTTGATAGAAACTTCGTAAGGTAGATCGTGTATCATAAACCCTTAGAAGTTGCCAAACGCAATTCACGAACTAGGTTTAATACTAAGTTTGTCACGTGTTCGGAGGTAAAGTTGTTTAGGCTAGATCAATAGACCCTATTCAACATATCGATTTCCATTAACCTTGACTTTAAGTCTAAAGGAAATCACAATTCGTATTCTCGTTTAATCACTTGGATACTTTTAGGCGTCCTATTAGAGGCAGGGTAGCGCTAGTCTTCACGAAGGGAAGTGGAGCAACTCCTAGGCCTGTAAAGGACGTCAGCTAGGGGAATCAAGTACTAGGCTACTGCGGGAGCCAAGAGACGTAGGAGAACGTTGGTAGCTGAATTGCTTGTAGGGTGAATTCAGTCTCGATACAGTCCACTCCGAAGTCTGAGAGCAGGCTAGCGTCTGTATACCGTTCATACTAAGGGTGTTCACATCTGGATGAGGTTCCGGGGTTTTTCTGCTAGGTTTGCAGTTTCCCCGTTAACAAAATTCTGGTGTCTTGCATTACTTTTCCCTTCCGCATTATATTGTCTCTGATTTATATAATAGAAGTAATTTCAAGTTTGTTGATTCATAACCTTTGAGTGAATCCGTCTCTATTGAGATCTACGAGAACTACGTTCTTATTTGGGTTCGGTTCTCTGAACTATACTCAGGTTGTTGTTTGAATATTGATTTGTGAGATCGTTCAAACAACCATAATCAACTAGGTTCACGAAAACTAAAAGTTGGTGGTGTATCTCGGTATCCCCGCTTTTTCAGGTTTCGTGCAACAATCCCCAAAGATACCAAGGAGCCGAGGATGGTCCGTTACGAAGGATGAACAAGAGAGCCAAAGAGTCCATCTCAATCCAAATGTACTGCCAATTGTGACGTAATGCCATTCAAGCCGCAAGAAGTAATCCCCAAGCTTCAGCAACCAGAGAAGTGGTACACCCCAACGAAGAAGCCATCGCCTGTATTAAGTACCACGAAAATCCCTTGCAATGATTCCTGCTCCGGCATTACCCGGATTCCCTTTCGAAGCACCATCTGTGTTGAGTTTGATATAAGGATGTGTAGGAGAAGTCCAGTGTACCCAAATATCTTTTACCTTTTTAGCAGTAGTGGAAAAGCTAGCTTGTGGAGGAGAATCAGGCAGGTATGGAGCAATGTGAGTAATAGCCCACTGAAACTCCTTCCACATGACTATAATCAGTTGGTATAGCTGAGAAGGCATCATAGATTGCCTGTTGTAGATTGATGCATTGCGAGAAAGCCATATGTGCCAACATGTGTAGAGCAGAAGACTAAGAAGATGATCTGGGAGATGTAGTTTAAGTAGTCCCAGCACTGTTGTCGGTCTTGTGATGGTAGAAGTAGCTGGAGGTCTATAGATGGACATAAGATGTGTCCATATGAGCAACCAAACCTGAGAAGCAAAATCACAAAGGAACAACAAGTGATTAGTGGTTTCATGAAAAAACCCACAATGGTAACAAAGACCATTAGGAGTGATGTTTCGTGAGTGAAGGAGGTCAAAGGTTGGTAATCCCTCCTTCATAGCTTTCCAGAGGAAAAGCCTGATCTTTTGTGAGCATTGGAGTTTCCAAATACGTCTTATACTCGATTGGTGTTGAGTTGTGTCCGAAAGCCTCAACTGAATGAGTTTTTTATACCCAGATTTAACCGAGTATTCACCAAAACCTGTGAGAGGCCAAATAACCGTATCCGATCTTGGCTGTTGAGGCAGATGAAGCCCAAGTATCTGAGCTGCCTGATGGATATCTCTGATCTGCCCGATGGATATATAGGTGGATATATATGATTTGATGGTGAAGGAAAGGCACATATGATAGCAGTTTTTTCGGTAGAAAAACTAAAATTCATGTTCAGATTTAGTCAAAGGGACTAAATCTGACCAACAAGGTTATAGAGGCTTGAGTTTATTTTCTCTCTCTTTTAGAGAGAATGAGGGAGAAAATAGTTCACAACTTTCTATTTCTATTAGCCAAAATTTCAAATGTATCTTTTTTCTCAAATAAAATTAGATTTCATAATATTTCTACGATACTTTTTAAAAGGGTCTTTTTCTACGATACATTTTTGTTTTGTTTTGTTTTGTTTTGAAAGGGGGGGTTTCTATTTAGAAAGGGCAGGGACTAAATACAACCTACAATTTGAATAAATACAACCCAAAGTTAAAATATAGATTTTTGTGGATCTAAATTAGGTGGGTAACCAAAACACACAACCGTATGTTATTCTCCGTTTTCTCTCATATATTTCGTAAACCTGATTATATCAACCGTAAGCTCGAGTGGTTTTGATTCATACAGATCTGCAATATCCAAAACATCTTTTTTTTAAGGTTATATCTAAACCATATTAGCACAACAATATTAATTTCCAATTCAATTATATCAGAATTTATCAAAAAATAATTCAGAAAACTCGATCAAAATAGAAATAAAATTAGGGTTTACATAAAGCATGTAAAAGAAGGATCAAAACCTGGAAATTTCATGTGGTAATCGCCCACTAAACATGATTATAAAATCATCTGATTGCTTAACTAACATGAATCTTTTCCAAATCTTTCTTGGGTTGATTGAACTTGCTTGTTTTAATTAGTACTGGAAATCAAAATAATCTTGTCCTCACCTTAATCAATCAGTTTCTTTGGGATGGAAAGGGTGGTGTTAATGATCAAAGCAGTGGTGATTTTAATAGTGTGGGTAACAGTGTAAATGATGGTTAATTTAATGGTACTGATGGTGTTTCAATTAGTCGTGATGGTAATACAAAAGCTCTTGTTATCACGATTAATGTTCTTGGATCAGTTTTTTGAACACGAAAGAATAACAAATGATAATTGATAAGGGTGGGTTTTAGTTACTCACATTACTTAGGTTATAAATTTCTAGAATTTTAACTTTGGGTTGTATTTATTCAAATTGTAGGTTGTATTTAGTCACCGCCTTAGAAAGATTGTTATAGTTTTAGAGGCCCAATCACCACTTAACTTTCGTTGGGTTGTAGCTCAAGAGACAGTAGTAGTAACTAGTAAACATTTGACTCTTAACTCTAAGTTGATCTTCCACCCTGGGCCTTCTCTTTGTCTTAACAACATTTTTAAACCTATTTCTTCGTTTTCTTCTTGTTGCTGTAAAATCCTTCATCCCCCAAGTAAGAATAGAGTGATGGTGGAAGATGGTGTTGATGAAGTTGACAAAGGTATTAATCCTTCATCCAAAACCGTGACCCATGTCACCTCTAATGTTGTATCCCCTCTGGTGGGACCCAATTCATCTCCTTCTTTCGCTACTATGGTCACCCAACCTCATGGCATGGGGTCCATTTCACCTATATCACCTGCTATCACGCTTACCATGCCTCATGTAGGAGGGGCCACCATCATTACCACCTCTACAACCACAATTAATGCTCATGTTCCTAAACAAGTTACTATTTCAGATCTGGCAAAGACTTGTCAAGGAAAAAAGGAGAATCCAGAAGATTTCATTCAAAGATTCAGAGCCAAAGCTTTGGATTATCATAGCAGGGAGATGAACGAGTCACAATTGGTGGAGATTTGCATAGGAGGGATGGAACCACGTCATCAAGAATTAATGGGGAAATTCCGACCCTGCACTTTCCCGCAACTCTATACAATAGCTGAGCAACACGCTAATGCTGGAGATAACTCTGTCAACAGGGGACTGAGGATTGAAGGCCCGCACAATAAGTCTTCCAACCCACCTCAACACATCCAGAGTTTCACCACCTACGAAAAACCTGTGAGTCAGGAAGCTAGCTTCTTAATAGAGAATTTGTGTGAATTATTACACTTCTCAAGAGGGCAGAGGGTAGACACGTTTGCTGCTCTCAACCGCATTGCCAACGCGGATTTAACTCCACCCTCACTGGAAGTTTCAGAGATGTCTCTCGCATCTGATCCCATGGTGAAAGATATTACCTTTACTGAGGAAGACATGATGGACGAAGAGGGACATAATCGAGCTTTGTACGTTACAGCGCATGTCAAAAACGTGGAGTTCAAGAGAGCCTTGATTGATATTGGAGCTGCTGCCAACATCATAACTCTGAAGACTCTTCGCACTGCTAGAGTTCCTAAAAATCAAATCGTACATCATCCTGTTGTAATGAAAGATTTTGAAGGAAACAAGACTAATATCTACGGGTATGTCAATCTAGATCTCAAGGTGGGACCCCTTCAATCAAGGGTAAAGTTTCATGTCATCGAGAAAGAGCCTGGTTACCACATGATTTTGGGACGTCCCTGGATCCACGACAACAAAGTCGTCCCCTCTACCTATCACCAATGTATGAAGGCGGTGCTCGATAAAGAAATTATTCGTGTCACGGCATCGGCGTCTCCATATTCACCAATATACGAAGCAGAATTCTTCGAGCCAAAGGAGACTACACTAGAGCCACCTAACAAAGTCTATAGTATCCATCTACCTGCGTGGGCCTCCATCAAAGACGAGAAGCCACCGTCACCCACGTCAATTGAGGAAAACATGGAAGGCGTACCTGCTTCATCAGGACTTCTTAGGTATGGTTCGATTATATCTCATGAATCACCTTATTCCAAAAGAAGTTACAATTTCACTACTCAATATGATGCTGAGGGTAGAACCATCTACTCACGACGGAAATGTTAGCAATTAACAGGGGAGGGTGGCAGAAAACCTCCCCGCATTGAGGAATGTTATCAGAATGAAGGATCCTCAGAAGAAGAAATTCAGGAAGCTCCGCCACAACTACAAGATGGATCCAACTCCACCACTGTTGCCCTTGAAACCGTTAACATAAGGACGGATGAGGTTCCTAGACCTATCTCTGTCAGCTCATCCTTATCAGCAGAGGAGCGTGAAGCCTTGGTTAATCTTCTCAAAGATACCAAGATGTTTTCGCTTGGACCTACGAAGAAATGCCCGGGCTAGACGACAAATTGGTGACACATCATCTTCACATTTTACCCGGCTCTAAGACGGTGAAGCAACAACCACGTCATATTCGACATGAGATAGAAGAACAAATCAAGGTCGAGATTCAAAAGCTACTCTCTAAAGGGTTCATCAAACCCATTCATCATCCTAATTGGCTAGCCAACGTGGTACCAGTCAAGAAGAAAAATGGTCAAATCAGATGTTGTGTAGACTTCAGAGATTTGAACAAATGCTGTCCCAAGGACGATTTCCCGTTGCCCAACATCGACATGTTGGTGGATGCTACATGCGGTCATGTTATGTTCTCGTTCATGGATGGTTACATTAGTTACAATCAAATCAAGATGTACGATTCAGATGCAAGTAAGACTGCCTTCCGAACTCCAATTGGGAATTTTCATTATACTGTAATGTTCTTTGGGCTCAAGAATGCAGGTGCTACTTATCAACGGGCCATGACAGCAATATTCCATGATATGATGCATAAACAAATTGAAGATTACGTGGACGATGTTGTGGTCAAGTCTAAGACACGAGCATCTCACTTAGATGTGCTGAGACAGGTGTTTGACAGATGCAGAGAATACAAGTTGAGGATGAACCCTCTAAAATGCGCGTTTGGAGTTTCTTCAGGCAAATTCTTAGGCTTTCAAGTGACTGAGGAGGGAATCAAGGTGGACCCTACCAAAACGCAAGCAATTACCACCATGCCGCCACCAAAGACGGTAAAACAACTCAAAAGCTTCATGGGGAAGGTCTCTTACATACGGAGGTTTATTCCCGGCTTAGCCCAATTCGTGGTCTCGTTCATCCCTTTACTAAAGAAGGGAGCGGATTTCATATGGTCTCCCATCCAAGAAGAGGCATTTAGGAAGATCCAACAATTACTACTATCACCAGCACCGATGAAAGCACCAGTACATGGGCGTCCTCTACTTCTTTTTACAGCATCAAGCGACACCGCTATTGGAGCACTCTCGCACAAGAAGGTGACGATAATGTTGAATATCCAGTATATTACATTAGTCGTACTCTGAAGAATGCTGAACTCCGCTACCCGAAGGTAGAGAAGGCATGTCTATCCTTAGTCTTCGCTATCCAGAAGTTCAGGCATTATCTTTTATCAAACAGGGTTGTGCTAATCACGAAAGCAGACCCCATAAGATTCATGTTGTCCAAACCGGCCCTGCTAGGAAGGCCAGCCCGTTGGCTACTACAGATGTCAGAGTTTGACATTGCTTGTGTGGCCCCAAAGGCAATCAAAGGCCAAGCTGTTGCAGATCTTCTTGCGGCCTTCCCAGGAGAAGATACTACTGCCTTACATGAGGATGTACCAGGGGAATTCCCAGAAAAATCCTTGGTCAAGGAGGATACTTGGATATTATACTTCAATGGCTCAGCTACACCAAGTAACAATACCGGAGGAGCTGGAATAGTATTGGTTTCCCCTGCCGGCGAAGTATTCTCACATTCGTTCAAATTAGACTTCCGGTGTACCAACAATTCGGCAGAATACGAAGCCTTTCTGATAGGACTATCCTTGGCCAAACAAGCAGGAGCTACCAATCTGGAAGTTAGGGGCGACTCCAAATTACTGGTGAATCAAATGAATGGTGTTTACTCGTTGAAGGAGGTCACTCTAGCTCCTTTTCGCGCTGAAGCACAGAGACTACAAACTCGTTTCTCTGAAGCCATCATCATTCATACCGGTCGAACTAATAACAAGCATGCTGATTGTCTAGCGACATTGGCTTCGAAGTTACAATTTGTAGGTAGGGAAACGACTCTCACCGCGCAAAAGCGTACACTTTCATCGACCTGGTTGGCGCAAACTAGCGAGCCAGAGATACATGACTGGTGGACACCTATCATTGATAAACTCACTCGATCATCATCTGAAAGGAAGGTTAGTCTTAAATATTTGAAGAACTTCTTCTTATTGCACGGGATACTTTACCTCAGGAACTCGGATGGATCTTTGTCTAGATGTCTTGGAGACGTTGAGGCCCAACAACGACTTCATCACGTCCATAAGGAAATATGTGGACAAAGTCTAGTAGTTACTCTCTACAGGCGGCTCCAGCGGTTGGGATATTACTGGCCCGCCATGGAAACTCAATCGAGAAAAATACAAGGATCCTGCAGTACGTGTCAATCTGATGTGCATCATTCTGAGGCCTTGATGATACATCCTGTCGAGGATTGGCGTGAACCTTACATCCAATATCTCCGGGATCATATCTTACCCACCGGGAAGAAAGATGCAGAAAGGCTGAAAAGACGGGCAGTAAGGTTCGTCTTTCACGAAGGAATTCTGTACCGCAAAAGCTTCGGTGGGGATTTGTTACGCTGTTTGGCAGAACCAGAAACGAGTACTATACTCAAGGAGATGCACGAAGGCGAACACCAAGGTAAGAAGAAATTATTTTTAGAAGTTCATGAAAAATACTATTGGCCAACTATGGAAGACGACGCTGCTATTTTTGTTCGAAGATGCCATCAGTGAGGGGTAAAGTGTGAAGTGTAATGATGTAATAAAAGATTGTAATG
>JAJJMA010267111.1:0-13073 GCA_023529015.1 Papaver nudicaule | reverse complement strand
TGGATATCCAAGGTCAGGCCAAGGTAATGGCGTGGATATCCAAGGTCTGGCCAAGGTAATGGCGTGGATATTTAAGGTTAGGCCAAGGAGATGGCGTGGGCATCCAAAGAGGGTGGCTCAAGAACAAGTTAGGCTAATGCGCATGCATATGTATTTTTACATGTAGGCTAGGGATATGGACCATGCTACTAGGCTAGTGTCGTGAGATATCAAAATACAGCTAATGGTAATTAAATATCTTATCCCTATTGTAAAAATAAATTTGTACCTTGTCTCGAGTTATTCCAGGATGCCAGAAATTGATGCGAAATTACTCCTGTGACCTCCTCGCCAAAAACCACCATCAACATTAAGTCCCCTGTGCAGCATAGAACCGTGAGTGTTCCAGGGTGAGCATATGTTGATGGAACAACCACATCCGCATAGAAGCCTTAATCACGGACATGAGTTTCATTAGTGGCGCCATGATTCATGGCGCCATGGTCCAAGAGACCACGGCCTTGGCCTTTGGCCAAGGCCAGATTGTTGTGGCGCCATGATTTATGGCGCCACGGTCCAAGGGACTACGACCTTGACTTTTGGCCAAGGCCAGATTGTTGTGGCACCATGATTCATGGTGCCATGGTCCAAGGGACCACGGCATTGGCCTTTGGCCAAGGCCAGATTGTTGTGGCACCATGGTCCAAGGGGCCACGGCCTTGGCCTTTGGCCAAGGCCAACTCGATTATGGCGTACTTGTGCACTTGTGTTATGGCGTATGCGTGCGCTTGCGCTATGGCGTATGTATGCGCTTGTACTACAGCGTGCTTCAAATCATGGCGTGCTTATCCATGGTACATTAGACCATTCTGTGTTTAGAGTGTGGTCTGCTTAAGCCTGTTTAGGCTATTGCATGCCTCTCAGAGAGCTCTGGACATGCCTAGAGCTTCGGTACTTCTGAGGTTTTCATTGAGACTCAGATGTTGAGTCATATTTTGAGAGGAAATCCGTGAGGGTGTGTCTCTATCTTGACCGAGATTATGCGAGGGCTTGAGGTCTTTAAATATCGAGGAGGAAACCCGAGAGGTTGCGTCTCGCGTCTTAACCGAGATTAGGCGAGGGCCTGAGGTCTTTAAATATCGAGGAGGAAACCCGAGAGGGTGCGTCTTCGTCTTGACCGAGATTAGGCGAGGGCCTGAGGTCTTTAAATATCGAGGAGGAAACCCGAGAGGGTGCGTCTCTATCGATTCTCCACCATAGCACCGGTGAGCAATTTAGTTCTGATGTCGAGGAACTCGAAGCGATGTCGACATGAAATAAATTGGTGGTTTTATGTGTTGGTGGGATGAATAGGCAATCACAATACGATATCATTCTCTCCACTCGGAAGTTATAAGAGGGAACTCGTAGAGCTATAGAGATCTGCCTGAGTAGGCAATCGCTTCTTGGCAAGGTATATCAGAAGGAGATTTTACGATTTTATCCCTTCTCCATTTTTCACCATCTACATTAAGTCCCCTGGTTAGTGTGGAACAGTAATGTTTCATACTATGCACCAGATGGTGAGAGCAGTTCTACCAATTTTAGGTTTTCTTATATTACTAATACTAGCAGGGCTCTATGGAGGATTAAACCCTAATATAAGAGACCATGAAGCAGAACAAGATGTAAGTTTGCATATAAACACAGATGTGCTAGAAGGGTCGGCTGATCAAAGGATATATATATATATATATATATATATATTTAGGTGATGAGGATGGGACGGACATGTGAGAGGGGCCATGGAATTATAACAACCTAGGTAGGACGTAGGCCATCCCATGGCGCCGAGGCTTCATGTTGGCGGTCGGACACGTATGGCCGTGGCGCCACGGCCTGTGCGTCGTTTTTTTTTTTTTTTATCAGTATATGTGTGGCGCCATGGGCTTCACGGGACACAACCTTTGTGACGCCACAAGCTTCTGTGGCGCCATGGTTTTTCTAGGGAAGGGCATGCTACGCCTAGCGAGATTCCCAGTATTATGTATGTGAATACATACTTAGGCTAGGATTTAGCCAAGAAAATAAAAAGAAAGGAGAGGTTTTACCCGTTTTAGCAGAGAACTTTTCCTCCTTCTTTCGTTGTCGTGATCAGGTCCTTGTTTCTCCCTGATCGTCTCCGTTTGGCGGGTGGTTATGCAATTAGCTGATTTCCGGAGCAGCGCCTTTGGTGCAAGCTCGGGAGGCGTACTTTCCAGTAAGCAAGACGCGGCCATTGGTGTTCAGAGTTGAATCCGTAGTATTGAGCGAGGTGGAGCACCGATGCTTTACGAAACAATGACCAATCCAGTGGTAACCGGCAGCAGCAGTCGGTAGAGAGATACCAGGGGAGTCGATTACATCATTTTTCTTAGTGTAGGTCTGAACGTCTCCTGTTTTGGTGTAGAACATGTGTCGTCCCGTCTTATATATCCTCTTAACGTGTTTATTGTGGGGATCCCATACTCTCGGTATCCCCTTATAGATAATTCCTCCAAAGCACGATGATTGCGCCAAGTCCCCAGTCGTTGAAGAGGGTGTTGGAGTTAAAATAGGTGAACTACTTGATGAAGATGTTTACCTCGCCGTCTTTACTGAGTAATAAAACTCTATGAGGTGTGGCGCCATGGACTTGGTAGCGCCGTGGATGCTGGCGCTATGAGCTTTGCGCCATAGCCTATTCGTTGTAAATTCCAACAGTTCGCGTCTTGCGTGTTTCTTGGTGTTTGTGTCATATATCCTAACTCCCTTGTTGTATCATCACGAAATTTTGACATCCAGGGGAGTATTGTGTCCAAAAATCTCTACGAGTCTCTTCTCATATTTTCCGCAGTACTTGACGTGGTCTTGTACATGATTCCTGACTGCGCGTCTCGCGTGTTCTGTAGTGTTTGTGTCGTATCTCCCAATACCTTTGCTGGATTGGTATGAAATTTTAGTGTGCTGGGAGACATACAGAGAAAGATTGTGTCCGAAATTTTTTCCAAAATCCCTTGTGGATTTCTCAGACCGGCTATTACTTCGCAACAAAAGTTGTTGACGCAGGAAATTCTGGCAGCTTTTCTTCTCCTCAATGTTCACGCCATATTTCTCAGACCACATGGAGTTATTGTATGAAATTTTATCACATAGTCGTAGACATTAAAACGACGTTTGTGTATAAATTTTACCCAAGAACTCCTCACGATCTTTCCACAGCAACTGTTTTGGCTTCGTATGTACGTTCTGTCCACTTATTTCGGTGTACTGTAATGTTTGCGCCATATATCTTGATCCACGGATTGGATTTCCATGAAATGTTTACACATAACAGTATACGCCTGTAGGAAGATGTTGTCTAAAATTCACCTTCAGATCTTTTACCAATCTTCCGCGTTGCTTGTTTTCGTGAAGGTCGTCGTACAACAAACTTGGTATGTAGTCGTGAGCACGCCTTTGTTTGTCTCTAGGGTAGGTTTGCTCCATGGAGACTCAAAATAGAGTAACTTCTCCACAAGACGGTTTGTGGTCTTTGATTGGTAACTAGCGTTGAGGTTGTAGGTAATGACGTTAATCTAGAGGGTTAATGAAGGCTGGGAGAGCATTATGTGGAGTCACAGAGGTATACGGTAGTGAAAACATCTTGTGGGGCTAAGGTTAGGTGAATTTCTTGTTGTAAGAGATATCTTCTGGGGAAGGTAGTTTTCTATTTTGTAGCGCTGTGGGATTTTATTGTAAAAGGTGTTTCATGGCTCCGTGAGCACGGAGCCACGAGAATAATTTTAATGGGAGGTGTTTCGTGGCTCCACGAATGCGGAGTCACGAAGATAGTATTGGTGGAAGGTGTGAGGCTAAGGGAATATTTCATGGTGGAAGGTATTCGAGAGTTTGAAACTTGTGAAGGTCTAGTGAGACAAATACCTTTAATCTTCGTATCAAGATTCTTGCTCGCACTCCAGAAGCTTTAACTCTGATTTCGTAGTGATGATTGCTCCTTCTAGCGTGTTGTGGTAGAATCTTAAGTGGAAAAATATTACGTAGGAAGTCTTTCCAATTCTCCATCTATTGGCGCATCTTTTGAAGTCCTTGCGCTTGGAGCACTCCACCCTGTCGTCTTTTTGGATCTGGGTTGCCACCGAAGGATGTTGGAGACTCGTTGCTAGTGATAGCTGAGAGGAGCGCCACAACCATGATACTGCTAGCTTGCTCGAAAGATGAAGACTTGGTGGCGTTGCTACCAAGAAGATTCTGCAAAGATATGAATCCTGGCGTATGGAGGTCCCTCAAAGGTTTCTGGTGGCTTTCAGGTTTCTGTAGAGGCGTCGGTAGTGGTGTCGGTGTTGATTGGAGTCCTTAGATCTTCCTCCCTTCGAAGGATCTGTAGTGGATAGTCCCCTGCTGCATGGGCGTCTCTGCTTCCATGATGATGAAGCGCTTTGGTAGAGATAGGGGTACATCTGTTGTACCTTATTGGGTCGTGGCAGTCAGCACTCCTAACGGTGTTCGGTGCAGTGAAGAGCGGCTGTGGTGAGGAGTCCCCATCCATGTTCTGTGATGTCTTGTCGACGTCTTTTGCTGGGCTCGGCTTCCCTTGTGCAGAAACGCGTTGTTCGCCGACCTCCTTCAACATTCTCGTGTATTGGGCCTGCGGTGATGGTAAAGGCTCGATTAAGCAGAGCATTCTCTTTATTTGAAGATAATGAGTCTGGGAACTGTCCTGGGCCTTGGCTTTTGCTCTTGCTCTTCTCATTGTCGTTGTTGCGGATCTGCATCTTGTGTTTGAGTCGCTTTCTTGTTCGGAACCCTTTGAGTTACCTTGGGTCGATGTCTCTGTTGTCTAGTTTGTTAACGTGTCTCCTGTCATCACGAGCTTCCTTAATCCTTAACTGATCATTTTCTATCAAGACAGGGACGGTTGTGGTTGATCGTCTTGCGGCTTCGAAAGTTTGAAGCCTGAACTTCTTTCAGTGAGGAGCATCCTATGGGAGAGGGGTCTTTTGGATAGGGAGGTTGGTGTGGACGAGATATAGATGCGTCTCCTCTTCTTGATTCTCCAGGGGTCTTCTCTCGATCGAGTAGCAGAGTTCGATTGTTGGACACGCTTCTTTTCAGGTTGTCTTGAGAGTCCCTGGAGTTCCTGGCTGGCTGCAGTGGTGACTCTGGAAGTCCCCATGTCTCGTCATCATTCTCCTAGTGACCATGGGGTTGTCCGTCTCTTTAGTGTTTGTTGATAAATCCTTTGTTGTCCTGGGTACTACAAGCTTGGTTTAGCCCTTTCTAGTAGTTGCAGCACCGTGACTTGTGGCTCCGTGACTTGCGGCGCCGTTACTCGTGGCTCCGTGACTCGTGGCGTCTTGACTCGTGGCGCCGTGACTTCTGGTGCCATGACTCGTGGCGTCGTAGCCTGTGTTGTATATACACTATGCTCAAGCGTCTTTGGTTTGATCTGCTTCGACCCATGTTGTCACCTGGAGTTTCCGAGGCGAGCTTGAAGTTGTAAGCTTTGGGTGTGTCATCTTTGTAGCTGGACTCTTCCTCTTACTCCCTTCGTTGATGGCACTCATGGATGGTAAGTTGTTTTTGTACTGCTTGATGATCAGGCTGCTGTCGCCGTTGGTATCACGAGCCTCTTCGCTTCTTAAGGGTTTGGCCCTCTCCGGTAGCGCTGGTGCAAACGAGGCAGATCTTTTGCGGTCTCATAGAGGGATCAGTAGACAAGGATCACTTCGCAGAGCTCCACCAATGTTAGTCGAGAGCTTGGATCCTGTTCTGATACGAAAAAGTACTTGCGGTAGGACGCATTCATCGTCTCGCTCCACGTACCAATGCGGGGCAAGGTTGTTGCACTAAGTGCAGGCTCTGCCAGGGGGCTCCGGGAATTTTCTGAGTCTCAGCACTTGGTGGTGTTGATGCTCCCCTCTTGGGGAGAGGGATCCTCTACACTTTGTGTGGGCTAGGTTGTCGGTGCCGGTGAACAGGTAGCGTCTTCTCCTCCTATGGGCTTTGGAGTGGTTTATTCAAATCGTCTTTCAGCGACATATCCGAGTTGTGGCTCTCTTCGTGTTGAGGCTCTGCTTGAGTAGAGATCATCTCATCATCCTAGACGTGGATCGCAATGGTGTTCGTACTAGCAGCAGTTCTGGGAGTTCCTTTGGCTTGCGAACCTGGTGATGGTTTCGCGGTTAGAGTTTCGAGATGAGCCGAGACTTCG
Source organism: Papaver nudicaule (assembly GCA_023529015.1). Taxonomy (NCBI): domain Eukaryota; kingdom Viridiplantae; phylum Streptophyta; class Magnoliopsida; order Ranunculales; family Papaveraceae; genus Papaver; species Papaver nudicaule. The sequence goes on along the minus strand of JAJJMA010267111.1, from coordinate 6,883 downwards.
ACTTGGGTCTTGATCCGTCTTTCTGGAAGATTGTCTCGACACTTGACTAGTTCATCCAAGGTTGGTGTCCTTGGCACTTCCTCTACCTTTAGGGTGGTAGCATTCATTCCGATCGAAGAGGAGGGGTTATTACGAGGCATGCTAACTGGATCTGGATCTGCAGGAGTTCTTGGGATAACAGGAGTTGCTGGAACAACAGGTTTTACCGAGGCGATGCCAGGAGAGTTGGAGTAGGTGTGACGATGGGCGTGACAGGGGTTGCTGAGACAATAGGTGTTACAGGGGAAGCATCGTGGGTGGTTTGGATGCTGGGACGCTGAATGTGGGTGGACTGGTAGGTGTCACGCTGGAAGTTGGAGCGGCTTCAGTTGTAGAGTTGAGATTTTTTGTAGTCTGACCCTGTCCCTAGTTAAACCATTTTTGAGAGAATCTTCTGAAACCGAGAGATTGATCTCCCACTGTAGTCGCCAAATGTTTTTACCTGGAAAAACATATGTACCGTCTCTGGGTACTTTTGTAGTGCTCGAGATCAAAATCGAACAAGACGAGCCTAAACCAAGTCAATGGCCGTTCACGTCTTGCTTCGGTCACAGAGAGGATGAGGTTGGTCTAGGGAGGGAAACAGTGGAAGAAACTTGAGATCAGGTTGAGGATGTGTTTCTGGGTGTGAGAGTTCAAGATCTCCGTCGTGAGGATGACTGGAGATCTCCAAGGCTAGAAGTGCATCAAGTTACTCAGGTGTTTTTGCTCTGAGGTTCTGGAAAAGATGTTATGCCTTGGAAGATAGAGGGAGCCTCTATTTATAGTGTTGAACTCACCCTGATCTCTCGATAGGGAGGGTGGGAGTCGTGCAGGAGTGGAGGAGTGGAGAACATGAGTTGGTTTCTGTAACTGCTTGAGTTGTGTAGAACATGTCCACTCGCGCCATCTTCGTATAACTGCCCATCATCTCCATCAGTTTCTTTCAATTGCCGTAGACCGCCAGACCAATACCCCTAAAGATATCCTCCCGTGTGAAGTTTTGATATCTCGAGTAGTATGCAGATATTGCATGGTTGTATTCAGTTTGAGTAGGCTTGTGTGGCTATGACTCTGTGGCCAGCGTGAGTGTGGCGCTTTCAGGGACATGCACAGTGGATGTGCAGGAGTGGTCTCGGCAGTTGGCCAAGAACTCATGGCGCCATGGGTATGGCGCCATGGGTATGGCGCCATAGCATAGCACCTTGGCCTTGGGCCAAGGTTGAGTTTCATTAGTGGCGCCATGATTCATGGCGCCATGGTCCAAGAGACCACGGCCTTGAACTTTGACCAAGGCCAGATTGTTGTGGCGCCATGATTTATGGCGCCACGGTCCAAGGGACTACGGCCTTGGCTTTTGGCCAAGGCAAGATTGTTATGGCGCCATGATTCATGGCACCATGGTCCAAAGGACCACGGCCTTGGCCTTTGGCCAAGGCCAAATTGTTGTGGCGCCATGATTCATGACGCCATGGTCCAAGGGGCCATGGCCTTGGCCTTTGGCCAATGCCAACTCGATTGTGGTGTACTTGTGCACTTGTGTTATGGCGTATGCGTGCGCTATGGCGTATGTATGCGCTTGTACTACAGCATGCTTCAAGTCATGGCGTGCTTGTCCATGGTACATTAGACTATTCTGTGTTTAGAGTGTGGTCTGCTTAAGCCTGTTTAGGCTGTTGCATGCCTCTCAGAGAGTTATGGACAGGCCTAGAGCTTCGGTACTTCTGAGGTTTTCATTGAGACTCAGATGTTGAGTCATATTTTGAGAGGAAATCCGTGAGGGTGTGTCTCTATCTTGACCGAGATTAGGCGAGGGCTTAAGGTCTTTAAATATCGAGGAGGAAAGCCCGAGAGGGTGCGTCTCCGTCTTGACCGAGATTAGGCGAGGCCTGAGGTCTTTAAATATCAAGGAGGAAACCCGAGAGGGTGCGTCTCCGTCTTGACCGAGATTAGGCGAGGGCCTGAGGTCTTTAAATATCGAGGAGGAAACCCGAGAGGGTGCGTCTCCGTCTTGACCGAGATTAGGCGAGGGCTTGAGGTCTTTAAATATCGAGGAGGAACCCGAGAGGGTGCGTCTCTGTCTTGACCGATATTAGGCGAGGGTCTGAGGTCTTTAAATATCGAGGAGGAAACCCGAGAGGGTGCGTCTCCGTCTTGACCGAGATTAGGCGAGGGCCTGAGGTCTTTAAATATCGAGGAGGAAACCCGAGAGGTGCGTCTATATCGATTCTCCACCATAGCACTGGTGAGCAATTTAGTTCTGATGTCGAGGAACTCGAAGCGATGTCGACATGAAGTAAATTGGTGGTTTTATGTGTTGGTGGGATGAATAGGCAATCACACTACGATATCATTCTCTCCACTCGGAAGTTATAAGAGGGAACTCGTAGAGCTATAGAAATCTGCCTGAGTAGGCAATCGCTTCTTGGCAAGGTATAACAGAAGGAGATTTTACGATTTTATCCCTTCTCCATTTTTCATCATCTACAATCGTAAACTCTTTACACTTAGGTGTAAGCTTGTTGTGGTATAGTCATCCTCTATTAGGTAGCAGTTCCTCTGTGGGATTTACCTAACGACTATAAAGACTTCTCTTGAGAGTTGGGAAGCACAGGTAGGCGATAACGTACCTCTGTGGTTGTTATCAGATTAACCTGTAACCTTGTTAACCTGATCATGTTCTTGTCTATTCTATAATCCTTCTCTTCTGCAATAAGGCTATTCAAGAACTGATACGTTACATACAAGGTTGAAAGGAAGCAACGCACGGCTGCACTCGGTGTTTTCCACCTATATGACCTTTTATTGTACTAACTGCGTTTTCCAGTGGTGCAGTGAAAATTCGAAGTTTGTCAACAGGAAAAGAGTTCAAGGTGAATGGTCATCGGTTGCAGCCTTACTATCAAAATGACGTCCCCCTGGAGGAGTCGTAGAAAAAATAAGTCGAGCCGACGACGTTAAACCAAGCGTTACGTGGGAGGCAACCCATTGTTTATATTATATTTTACTGTTTTGTTTGTTCTTTTGCAGAGACACAAAGATTGTGCTTAATGGGAGTCAACCCATTCGATTTCGCTTTGTGGGAGTCAACCCACCAGATATCTACCCGTATTTGAGAATGTTATGACCAATGAGAAATTGATTGGGTTGACTCCCATGAAGCACAGTCTTTGTATCTCTGCAAAAAGTACAAACAAAACAGTAAAAGAAAATATAAACAATGGGTTGCCTCCCACGTAGCGCTTGGTTTAACGTCGTCGGCTCGACGTATTTTTTCTACGACTCCTCCAGAGGGACATCGTTTTCATAGTAAGGTTGCAACTGATGGCGATTCACCTTTAACTCTTTTCCCGTTTACAAACTTCGAATTTTCACTGCACCACTAGAAAACACAGTTAGTACAATAAAAGGTCCTATAAGTGGACTATAAAAGGGTATCTCACTAGTCATAACATTTAAGTTTCGGACCGAATAACTTATGGATACGAAAACTAGATTATGGTTTCCAAATCAAAGTTAAGTTTTACGGCCAAAACCTATATTGAGGTTCGAACTCTGAAAGTCCATAAGATGAGATAACAAGAATATGGTTTCGAAATCTAAAAGTGTGATATGGCATTCAAGATTTTCATGTGTAAAGAATAAAATAAATGATTCAGAACTTCAGTAATTAGAGCCGAACCATGACGTAGTATTCGAACTCAGAACAACAGTATATCGAGTCTACACAACATAAGTGTGAGTCACGATCTTGATTACATTTAGCACATACAAGTACGTACTAATCAATCCGACATAGTCATACAAGGTAAGTCGAGACACAATACTGTGATGGATTGAATCTCGTAATACTACCTAGACAACACCACAACTGTTATATCCAACTCACAGGTTTTAAGAAAAACCATATGTCACTTAGTGATTGAGAAGAAAAGAAAGCTCTAAGTAATATGGAACGTCATAACTACAATAACAGTATCGCAAGCGATAAACTGGAGTTATATCTTAAGACACACTGATCACAAGTGAGCAATTCATATTGTAAAGCTCAAGCATTAAGTTATGTTTTTGTCTTTTGTAGCACAAGTGTAAAAGATAATGGAATCGCGCTTGTTAGGGCATTGTCCAGTCAAACCCACTAGCATTGGTATGTCAAGCTAGTTGTCAGTTTTAGGTGTCAAACACAATCTTGATTTAGCCTACTAGAGTTTAGATTATGGGATTGGGATATAGACAAAGTAGTAGAGACCTTGAAGACGAAGACTGTGAAGACAAAGAAGACATCAATTATTCTTCATCGACAAAAGGTTAGTAGGAGTTACGACTTTTATGGAAATTCTTCTATTCTACTTATTCTATCTTTCGAAATAGTTGGCTACTTTAGTAGAGACACTAATAAGCTAAAGGGCGTGCACAGGCACAAGCGCATGCATAGGTATTTTACGTGTAGGCTAGGGATGTGAACCAAGCTACTAGGCCATGGTCGTGAAAGATCAAAATATGGCTATGGTGACCAAATTTCTTATCCCTATTGTAAAATAAATTCATACCATGTCTCGAGCTGTTCCAGGATGCCAAAAATTGATGCAAAATTACTCTTGCAACCTCCCCGCCAAAAACCACCATCAACAACTAGGTATAATTCAACAATATTCAACACCTATCACACCTCAGGCTAATGGCGTGGCTAAAAGAAAGAATAGAAATATTCAAGAAATGGCTCGGGTTATGCTTCATAACAGAGATTTGCCCTTAAAATTTTGGGGTGAAGCAGTGTTCACAGCATGCTATCTCATTAATCGTGTATACTTAAGGTCATTTACCTTAAATACACCATATGAGCTATGGTACGGAAAGAAACCCAATCTGGGTTATCTCCGTGACTTTGGAAGCAGGTGTTATATCCTTAAAGACAGGGAACAAATAGGAAAATTTGACTCAAAAAGCGATGAGGGAAATTTCCTAGGTTATGCATTTGACAGTCGAGGGTTTCGAATTTTTAACACAAGAACTCAAGTTATGATGGAATACGCAAATGTTATCATTGATGACATAACTAGAGTTCGTCAGAATAACAGAGCCCCAGCAGAACTACCGCGATTGAAACAGTAGAAAAAGGGCCAACGGTTCACGAACCGTCCGCTACTGATGTAGTTCCGACTGCGACCGAAATAGAGACAAACCACAATAAAGACGATGATGTAGAAGAAGAAGTTGACCCAACTGCTCCTGAAAAGCCTCTATGGGTCCGTCGTAGTCATGTACCTGACGACATCATTGGAGAAACATTCACTACAAAAGTGATGACTAGGCAACAAACACAAAATATTTGTCATCATGCTTGCTACCTGTCTAATGTTGAGCCAAGGAATGTTGATGAAGCACTACAGGATTCTGCATGGATTAATGTTATGCAAGAAGAGCTTAGTGAATTCGAACGATAAAATGTTTGGACACTTATTGATCGGCCACCAAATATCAATGTTGTAGGTAATGGATCTTCAAGAACAGGTCAGATGAGTTTGGTACCGTTGTAAGAAACAAAGCCAGACTTGTAGCTCAAGGTTTCTCTCAAATTGAAGGGATTGACTTTGATTAGACTTTTTCTCTTGTAGAAAGACTTGAATCCATAAGACTCTTACTTGCTCATGCATGTCATTTGAAAATAAAACTTTATCAGATGGACATCAAATCAACATTTCTTAATGGTGATCTGAAGGAACAAGTCTTTGTTGCTCAACCAAAAGGTTTTGAGAACCTAACTAATCCAAATCAAGTGTATCGGCTAAATAAAGCACTTTATGGATTGAAACAAGCTCCTCGGGCTTGGTTTGAGAGGTTAACAACCTCCTTATTGGGTAAAAGATTTATCAGGGGAGGTGCCGACAAAACCCTGTTTATAAAATGGTATGGTAAAGATAGTGTAATTGCCCAAATCTATGTTGATGACATAATATTCGACTCCACATCTAAAAAACTTACCAAGGAATTCCAAGACTCATTGAGTAAAGAATTCCAGATGAGTAATGTAGGAGAACTAAAATTCTTTCTTGGAATACAAGTTCAATAACACGAAAGTGGAATCTACATATCCAGCAGCATTATGCCAAGGATATGGCTGAAAAGTTTGGTCTGAATGGTGCATCGCCAAAACCAACACCTATGGCAACTACTGACAAGATCAGTAAAGATCTGCAAAATGAAAAAGTGGATCAAAAACTTTACCGATCTATGATTGGAAGCCTTTTTTACCTGACAACAACAAGACCCGACATTGCATATAGTGTAGGGTGTTGTGCGAGATATCAAGCTGATCCCCGAATAACACATCTCAATGCTGTCATAAGGATTCTACGCTATGTCAAAGGAACAGTGGGATTTGGACTCACATATACCTTTGACACCAACACCAATCTTTTAACATATTCTGATGATGATTGGGCTGGTAACAAAGATGACAGAAAAAGCACTTCGGGTAGATGCTTTATCGTTGGGTTAAATCTTGTAGCATGCCATAACAAGAAACAAAACTCACAGTCATTATCCACATGTGAAGCAGAATACATAGCAGCCGGTTCATGCTGCACACAGTTGTTATGGATGAAACAAATGCTTGCAGATTACGGTATCAAAGTGGGAACCATGAAGAGACGGGGCTTCACAGTTAAAAGGAAAATGGACCCAAGTACTATGGCATCGTACCCACCCTTTATGAATCTTCTCGTATGAGGTCAAATTCATGGAGGTATTTACACCGACAACTTTCCTTTTGTTGTTCGAATGTTTTATGCCAACATGTATGAATGCGATATGGATCAGTGTAGTTTCATGACTCGAATTGGCAAACAAGTCTTCAAAGTCAACA
>JAJJMA010267105.1:0-11988 GCA_023529015.1 Papaver nudicaule | reverse complement strand
GGAAGGGGTAACCTAATTGAAAAAACAAGGGTACCGAAATACAACCAACTTTTCGTTTGGGCTCGTGAGACTTATGGTCAGATCTGGACGATCTCAAAAATCAATATCCAGATCCGTTAACCTGAGTTTGGATCACAAGGATCAGTCCAACGCAAGACAAGGTCTTGGTAAATCCAAGGGATATATGGATTGAGGACAACGATCAGGTTTATAATAACGTACTTCTTGTGTTTGCTTTAATTATATAATCAGAGAATATAATGCGGAAAGTAAAACACACAAGACACCAGAGATTTTTTTAACGAGGAAACTACAACTTGTAGAAAAACCTCAGGACCTCGTCCAGATTGAACACCGCACAGTACAAACTGTCTACAAACACTAGCCTACTATAAGACTTCGGTCTGGGATGTAACAGAGACCAATTCCAACCCTCCAAGTGAACTGGCTACTGTCGCACTCCTTACGTCTCTAGATCCCCCACAGATCGTCATGCACTTGATTCCCCTAGCTGACATCCTTTACAGGCCTAGGAGTTGCTTTAACCACTGTTAAAGGCTTGTGTCAATAATTCCGGCTTTGCAACCTCAATTATCAACTGTATGTTTGAACTGTCCTCCATCAGTTTGACATACACAAAGTGACTTCCTTCGAATTTCTCCAGGTCATACGGAAATCTACTTACAAGCGGGGGCTGACAAGTAAACTGAGTAAACTATGCCCAACTTGTCTCTACCTCAGTTGTACACGAAGAATCACTTAAGAAACTTATACAACTGGAGCTAACTAGGTCTTACAACACCGAGTGCAGCCGTGCGTTGCTTCCTTTCAACCTTGTATGTAACGTATCTGTTCTTGGATGACCTTATATCAGAAGAGAAGGACCGTAGAATCTACAAGAACGTAATCAGGTTACCAAGGTTACAGGTTACTCCGATTTCAACCACTAAGGTCTCAATCTCCTACATGTGCTTCCCAACTCTCAAGAGAAGTCTTTATAGTCGTGGGTGTTTTAGGTGTAAAATAATAAAGAGAATCTGAGGGGTAAAGTGTGAAGTGTAATGATGTAATATGAGATTGTAATGGTATTCGAGAGGTCAAGATCGAACAAGACTCACCTAAACCAAGAAATGGTCGTTCGAGTATTGCTTCAGTTACAAGAAGAGGAAATAGAGTTGGTTTAAGGGAGGGAAGCCGAGAAAGATGAGATCAGAGAATTGCTATGATTTCTATGATGTTGTGAATAAAGTTGCTAAAAGAATGGATATTCAGTTCTCACCAGATATTGAATGCTGAATGAGATGAGTTAATCAATTATCGATGAGATAGATTGATTGTACTGTACTGAATTGAACTGTTCTGTTCAAATTGAACTTGTTGTTTCGAAACTGGTCGAGTGACCTATTTATAGCAATAGAATTCCAACTGATCTCGTAAGAAGTGAAAGAAGTGGAAGAGTGGGAGTGTGGAGTAAGTGGGACCAGTTGTTAAGAGTCTTGCGCCTAATATTAGGGAAGACTAACAACCCACTTTCTCATCCCCTCTTTTCAGCAACGTTCACACGACTTAGCTTTATTTCCCATTGAGTGATTGAACCGTTGCAATCACACGTGCCGTAGACCGCCAAACAAAAACCCTAAAGAGTATCACCCCCACCCAACCCCCCCCCCCATGTAACTTACTTGATTCTCGTATCAAAGCTGACTAAGTGCAAGTCGTACCAATTACTGGTAAACTCAGGACTTTGCATAAAAATAGAGATTTAAGCGATGAGCTTGTGTATCTCTTTTAGGTTTGGTCTAAGGATTGAGCCGGGCAATCGCCATTTAAACCAATGAGAATAGTCTAAGGATTGAGCTATGCAATCGCCATTTAGACTGAGAGGATTGCAGCAACTCTCTGTGGCAATAGTCAAGTAAATGCGACTTTCGATTTGCCATAAATATAAGAAATTGGCTTGTGGCATATAATGCACCAATTCCCTAAGTAATAGAGACATATGAATGTCCAAAATAATATGAGTCATAGCCATGAGCCAAGATTAAGAAATGTAGCACTGATTTACAGAAGCAAGTCTATAATCAGGAAATCAGACGAGTGATGCTAACACAGCGTAGCCACAATATAGAATGCATAAGCATTGCCAATCCAAGGCCTTAATATAGGACACATGAATGATAATAAGCTATGTTGCATAGCATAATAATCTTATTAGAAAGTTAGATATAGGATGTATGAGGATGGACCATAACATTACGTCATATTCAGATTTCTGGACAGTTTACACATCACTTACTCCAAAAATCACCCAGGCCAGCCTATATTCTCTAAAATTACGAAATTTTAGTATGTTATGGGGAACTCACAGATGAGCAACTTTCATGAAGGAAGTTTCTCCTGAATCATCACGGATTAGACCGTAAAAAGGGAATTCGTAATCTGCCAGATTTCCGAATTTGATTAGGAAACTAGAATATCATGGATTCAATAAAGACCATACTCATCTAGGACTTGGATTAGCGGGACCCGTAAGTAGAGGCGTCTCAAGGATGAATAAGTGGGACCCTCAATCTATGGTGTGTGATAAAAGTGGGCCATAGTATTGTTTTGTAGGCGACCTATGAAAGTGGGGTCTACAAGAAGAGTTGCGCTAGCAACAAAAGTGGGGTCGTGGCAAGAGCCACGGCCAAGGAATAAAAGTGGGACCGTGACAAGAGTCACGGCCAAGAGGGAAAGAGGTGGGGTCGTGGTAACAACCATGACCAAGCCACAAAAGTGGGGCCACGCATTAGGCATGGCCAAGCTCTAAAAGTGGGGCCGCCTAAACTACAGCCAAGCCAATAAAGTGGGATCATGATATCAGGTTATAGCCAACCAAAGAAAGTGGGACCAACCCTAAATCATAGACAAGCAATGAAGGTGGGGCCGCGACATGAATCACGGCCAAGGCCAAAGTGTGGGGTCGTGGCATGAGCCACGGCCAAAGTCAAAAGGTAGAGAATGGCCGAGAGTTTAGGATGGGATGGATGGCCGTGAATTTAGCCTAGCAAGGGTGCGTGAGCACATGCATGGGATGGGCTAAGCTAGCCAGGACGTGTCCAGGAAGGGACATGGGATAGACGGGACATGAGCTAGGGCAAAGCAAGGGAGATGCGTGAGTTTGGATGGGATGGCCGTGTGGGCCACCCATCCATGGGTGCGAGCTACGCAAGCAAGGGGATGGGCGTGGGTTTAGCTAGGGATGGCCCACATATGGATGCGAGCTAGGCAAGCAAAGGAAGCAAGGGATGGCGTGACCTAGGATGGGATGGTCGTGTGGGCCACCCATCCATGTGTGCGAGCTAGGCAAGCAAGAGGACGTGAGCTTTAGGATAAGCAAAGGGACGTGAGCTTTAGGATGAGACGGATGGCTAGGATGTGTCTGAGATGGGCATAGGTTGGATGAGACGTGTGCATGAGCATAGGCGCATGCATAAGCTAATACACGTGCACAGGCACAGGCGCATGCATAAGCTAAAGCGCGTGCACAGGCACAGGCGCATGCATAGGTATTTTACGTGTAGGCTAGGGATGTGGACCAAGCTACTAGGCTATGGTCGTGAAAGATCAAAATATGGCTATGGTGACCAACTTTCTTATCCCTATTGTAAAATAAATTCATACCTTGTCCGAGCTACCAAACGCCAAAAATTGATGCAAAATTACTCTTGCAACCTCCTCGCCAAAAACCACCATCAATAGTAGGTAAATCCCAAGAGGAACTGCTACCTAATAGAGGATGACTATACCACAACAAGCATTCATCGAAGTGAAAAGAGTTTTACGATCAATTCCACAGAGGATCTTCACGTATGCTTGATGCTTGCGGTTCTCGTCCTTAGACACCTCTATTTATAGCACTCAACAAGATAGCTTGCTTTGAAATAAAGCAACTAGTTACTTGTTCCACAAGTTTAGGAAACCCTAACTTGCAAACCAAGAAACCTAGATTTATCTCAATTGGAAATCTTTTATCATTTATCTGCCAAGTGTTTTATTAGCTCATAAACACTTCAAGATTGATATCCAACAGACCAGAGATAATCTTTATCTTATTGACACATTGAGAATCGTTAGATGGACCACATAATATATTTCCGTGATAACCAAGTCCAACTAAGAGATAAGGAGTCAGAGTTTAACCCGAGTGAAAAATTCCAGAGAATATTCACTTTGGACGGTTCGCAAACCGTCCATCTGAAGTACGACCAAAAGCATCGAATCTGAGGTTCACGTAAGGTACGCGTACAAATTGATACTTCGGAACTCAGGAGTTTTCCTAAGTCACTGTTCACGAATGGTTCGGGAACCGTCGTCATTCATATTAGGGTTTAACTTGGATCCGCTGGAAGTTCTGGGCTGAACCAGTACCTAGACGTGTTAGACGCCCTCAGATATAATCCACTGAACTCTTTCTCAAGAGTACTCCTTTAGATTCACCCATATCCAACAAGTGATTTGCAAGCAAACCATTGCAATGGACAAATGGTATCGAATCTATCTCATGTATTCTTGTAAACTTAGTATTCGTGGGAACAAATACCAACATAACACATGGTCATGTAGACAAGAACACGATTTCAATCGCTATTAGTATCTCTACTAAAGTAACCGACTATTTCGAAAGATAGAGAAAGTAGAATAGAAGAATTTCCATAAAAGTCATAACTCCTACTAACCTTTCGTCGTTGAAGAATAATTGATGTCTTATTTGTCTTCACAGTCTTCGTCTTCAAGGTCTCTACTACTTAGTCTATATCCCAATTCTGAAATCTAAACTCTAGTAGGCTAAATCAAGAATTGTGTTTTGACACCTAAAACTGACAACCAGCTTGACATACCAACGCTAGTGGGTTTGACCAGACAATGCCATAACACAAATGTTTTCTCTAAAGGCGATGGTTGACCGAAACTCTCTGAGAAAGTATGAAGATTAAACCCTGAATTCCTATTTGACCGTAACTGGCTAGGAAAGAAAACATATCTACAATTTCACTTGTGAAAATTGTACCCAAGAATTTATTCTGAAACCTTGCTTGGGAAGGTAGTCGCGTTGTTCCTTATGCAATGACACATTATGGGGGAGAGTTCTTTTGAACTTGTGCTTCATGGTAATATCTTTTTGGGGAGAGCGGCTGTGGAATCTACGAGAGAATTGCATCTTTTTTATCTCTTGTTTCAGGTATGTTTACCTTTGTCTACATTGATTATTGCAATTTTATGAGGATTCCTATATTTCTTTTCTTTGTTTATTGTATGACAAAAATGGGAGAAATCTTGTAGTAAGGGGGAGTAAAATCTTTTTATCTACTACGACAATTGTCTACGACATTGTCATAGGGGAGTAAAATCGATGTGCTTGTCATGTCAAAGCAAAAGTTAGTGTATTGAGTAAGGGGGAGAACATATCAAATTGTGTAGTATCTTGAATCATCGATGCAATATGCTTACAAGTTTTACATACTACTCAATTGCATAACAAACTCTTGTTTGACTATGTCCTTCTAGAAACCAAGATGTGTGGTGACTTTGAGTTTGTTATCTCTACCTTGAATCTTCGCTTGCAGGAACACTCTTATCTGAAGACGCTGAAGATTACAAGAAGATCAAGTACATTATGGTTAGGGCTAAAAGATTTTACTTTTTGAATCCATATGTAAGATTGGTTTTTGTCACTAAAATTGACAAAGGGGGAGATTGTTAGAGCATTGCTCGGTTGAACCCACTGATGTTGCTATCTCATGTCAGTTGTCAATTTTATGAGACAAAAACACAATCCTTGATAGGTTTACTCTACAACCTCGGACTAGGATAGTTTTAGGTAATCAAAGACGAAGACCGGAGCTTACTACATGATAAATCATAACGTCCTCGCTGAAGGTTAGAAAGGTTTTTCCTTTCCGTATCGTTTTTACCATTTCTATCATACCAATAGTCTATGATGTTGTTTATATGATCCGAAGGTATTCTAGGATTTTCGCCTTTGCATTTGTCACACTTGTGATAATATGTATAGGTAGAGCATGTTGAGTTGTCTCTTGAAATGACCCCAACGGTGAACGCATTCATGAACGCGTACATGTGTTGCTTTTGGTATTTCAGAGAACGAGCTAAGTCTGTATGAACGCGTACATACAAGTTCAAGAATTCTCCTGAATTCTCCTGAACTCTATTGACTGCTCTATGAACGCGTTCATATAAGCCATGCGAAAACTTCCAACTCCATATCTTGAAGTTTTCGGTCTAGGCATGATTAGTTCTCGGACTTGTCATTACTTGGCCCATGGAATTCAACAACTTAATCCAAGCGATGTTCAAACAAAGTATTTGGACCAGAAGTCGCAAAGCGATGTCCAAACAAGCATTGGACTAGAAGTCGCGAACCTTCGAACAAGGTTGAGTTTTCTTTAACATTTGGCTTAGTCCAAAGTTCTTAGAAGATTGAGAATGGGTAATCAAGCTATGGACTTTTCTAGTTCCGGAACTTGCTTGAGCCCTACTCAAGGTTGCTCAAACTTTAAGCAAAGCCTCCCTTGGTGATCACTATAAATAGATGACCTTCTATAAGATACAATCTCAATCCTCTACATATTTGTGTATCCTTGCATAAAGTTGGTCGTCATCTCGAAGTCCTTTTGGACTACGACTATTGAAAGACTTCACTTGAGGATCTTGAAGCACAGGTCGGAAGTAAAATTCCATCATGTATCTTGGGTCGATTGAATACTTTCAATCTTATCACGACCAAGATTTGATAGAAACTTCGTAAGGTAGATCCTGTATCGTAAACCCTAGAAGTTCCCAAACGCAAATTCACGAACTAGGTTTCATACTAAGTTCGTCTCGCGTTTGGAGGTAAAGTTGTTTAGGCTAGATCAATAAGCCCTATTCAACATATCGATTTCCATTAACCTTGACTTTAAGTCTAAAGGAAATCACAATCGTATTCTTGTTTGATTACTCAAATACTTTTAGGCGTCCTGTTAGAGGCAGGGTAGCGCTAGTCTTCACGAAGGGAAGTGGAGCAACTCCTAGGCATGTAAAGGACGTCAGCTAGGGGAATCAAGTACGTAGGCTACTGCGGGAGCCAAGAGACGTAGGATCACGTTGGTAGCTGAATTTCTTGTAGGGTGAATTCAATCTCGATACAGTCCAATCCGAAGTCTGAGAGTAGGCTAGCGTCTGTATACCGTTCATACTGAGGGTGTTCACATCTGGACGAGGTCCCGGGGTTTTTCTGCTAGGTTTGCAGTTTCCTCGTTAACAAAATTCTGGTGTCTTGCATTACTTTTCCCTTCCGCATTGTCTCTGATTTATATAATATAAGTAATTGCAAGTTTGTTGATTCATAACCTTTGAGTGAATCCATCTCTATTGAGATCTACGAGAACTACGTTCTTGTTAGGGTTCGGTTCTTTGAACTATACTCAGGTTTATGTTTGAATATTGATTTGTGAGATCTTTCAAACAACCATAATCAACTAGGTTCACGAAAACAAAAAGTTGGTGGTATATCTCGGTATCCCCGCTTTTTCATTGTGTAATTGCCCAAATTTATGTTGATGACATAATATTTGGTTCCACATCGTAAAAACTTACCAAGGAATTCCAAATCTCATTGAGTGAAGAATTCCAGGTGAGTAATGTATGGGAACTAAAATTCTTTCTTGGAATACGAGTTCAGCAACACGGAAGTGGTATCTACATATCTCAGCAACAATATGCCAAGGATATGGTTTCAAAGTTTGGTCTGACTGGTGCATCAGCAAAACCAACACCTATGGCAACTACTGACAAGATCAATAAGGATCTGCAAAGTGAAAAAGTGGATCAAAAACTTTACAGATCTATGATTGGAATCTTTTTTTACTTGACAACAACAAGACCCGACATTACATATAGTGTAGGGTGTTGTGCGAGGTATCAAGCTGATCCCCGAGTATCACATCTCAATGTTGTCAAAAGGATTCTACGCTATGTCAAAGGGACGATGGGTTTTGGACCCACATTTACCTTTGACACCAACACCAATCTTTTAGCATATTCTGATGCGGATTGGGCTGGTAACAGAGATGACAGAAAAAGCACTTCGGGTGGATGCTTTTTCGTTGGGTTAAATCTTGTAAAATGGCACAACAAGAAACAAAACTCACACTCATTATCCACATGCGAAGCAGAATACATAGCAGCTGGTTCATGCTGCACTCAACTGCTATGGATGATACAAATGCTTGCAGATTACGGTATCAAGGTGGGTAATATGCATATCTACTGTGATAATATTAGTGCTATATGCATTACTGAAAATCCAGTAGAGCATTCTAGAACAAAACACATTGATAATACTAGTTCACGAACCGTCCGAGTGAATATTCTCTGGGATTTTCATGTGGGTTAAAAAACTAACTCCTTATCTCTTAGTTGGACTTGGTTTATCACGAAAATATCTTTTGTGGTCCATCTAACGAATCTCAATGAGTCAATAAGATAAAGGTGTTCTCATGGTCATTAGATTTCTATCTTGAAGTGGTTAAGAGCTAACAAACCACTTGGTAGATAAATGTTAAAAGAATTCCTATTGAGAGTAACCTAGGGTTTCTTTATGTGCAAGCTAACTAACGGGCACGTTTTACACGGGCACTTGCTAACTTGTAGGTTAAGAAATCTGTGGTTTTATCTCAAAGCAACCTATCTTATTGAGAGCTATAAATAGAGGATTAAAAACGAAAACCACAAGCATAGCATACGTGAAGTTTCTATGTGGAATTGATCGTAAACTCTTTGCACTTCGGTGTAATCTTGTTGTGGTAGTCATCCTATATTAGGTAGCAGTTCCTCTATGGGATTTACCTGACGACTATAAAGACTTCTCTTGGGAGTTGGTAAGCACAGGTAGGCGATAACGTACCTTTGTGGTTGTTATCAGATTAACCTGTAACCTTGGTAAGCTGATCACGTTTTTGTCTATTCTATAGTACTTCTCTTCTGCAATAAGGATATTCAAGAACTGATACGTTACGTACAAGGTTGAAGGAAGCAACATACGGCTGCACACGGTGTTGTAAGACCTAGTTAGCTCCAGTTGTGCAAGTTTCTTAAGTGATTCTTCTTCGCAACTGAGGTAGAGACAATTTGGGCATAGTTTACCCGATTTACTTTCAGCTCCCGCTTGTAAGTAGATTTCCGTATGACCTGGTGAAATCCTAAGGAAGTCATAATACATATGTTAAACTTAAAAGGACAGTTCGAAACATACAGTTAGTAATTAAGGTTGCAAATCCGGTATTGTTGACATAAGCCTTTAACATCGGTTAAAGCAACTCATAGGCTTGTAAATGACGTCAGCTAGGGGAATCAAGTGCGTAGGGTCTTGCGGATCCAAGATGCGTAAGGAGTGCGATAGTAGCCAATTCACTTGGAGCGTTGGAGTTGGTCTCTGCTACATCCCAGACCGAAGTCTTATAGTATGCTAGCGTTTGTAGACAGTTAGTACTGTGTGGTGTTCAATCTGGACGAGGTCCCGAGGTTATTCTACAGGTCATAGTTTCCTCGTTAAAAAAATCTCTGGTGTCTTGTGTGCTTTTACTTTCTGCATTATATCTCTGATTATATAATTAAAGCAAACACAAGAAGTACGTTATTCGTAACCGTCGAGTTGGTCCATAATCCATCCTAGGGATTTACCAAGACTTGTCTTGAGTTGGACTGATCACTTACTCTGGTTAACGGATTTGGATATTGTTTTTTTGAGATAGTCCATATCTTACCATAAGACTCACGAGTCAAAACGAAAAGTTGGTTGTATTTCGGTACCCTTGTTTTTTCAATTACATACCTAATCTTCACCACCACCGTTCAAATCATCATCTTCATGATTGAATGACTATATGCCCCTGCTTATTTTTCTGCAAGTACTACGAAAATTGAATCCAAAATCTTAAGGATAAAATTGGGGTTGGGTTGTCAGTCCGATTTCAATTAAAATCAGTAACGTTTAATGGATTGAATGACTAATGGATTTGGGGATGAATTGGGGAGAAAAATGCAGAGAACATAATGAATTTTGGGGGAGAACCGAATTGATCACTTGTGATCCAATTCAGGTTATCACAGATTTGGATATTGATTTTTGAGATCGTTCATATCTTATAATAAGACTCACGAACCCAAACGAAAAGTTTGTAGTATTTCGGTACCCCTACTTTTTCAAATGTTGTGATTAATTTATGATTGTGGAAAAAGAAAGTTTTGTGTAGTTGCTAGAAATACTAGACAACACATGATGCGTGTCGTTTACCACAACAAATTAATCGAGATATTTCACACTAATTAACTAGTAATATAGTTGTAGTAAGTATCATTCCCACGTAGAGTTGTATAATTGATAGGTTATTTATATAGCTAGCAAATATAAAAAAAGGAGGTTGTTTTTTTTAAGTAAAATAACAAGAATAAAAATAGAGAGAAAATGATTAAGAATTCCTTCGCTGTTACCAAGCGTTAAACTCAATCAACAAACTCGTTTACCTTTCGTTGAACAATGTCACCAACCGAAGAATATCAGTTACTCTTAGTTATCCCCAACATTCCTATTTTCACTGAATAACAAGTACTCGCTGTCACTGGATTCTATCCATCCGAGCCTCCATGAAGTACTCTTTCAAGGTGTAACTCAATTGAATGCTTTAAGGTCTTTGAATTTAGGCTGATCCCAGCAGTTGGACTCAGTACTCTCGGTCTACTTACTGGTATTTTCTTCACACACAATTGCTCCACAGAATCCCTCTGCGAGGTCTCGCGTCTTTTACTTGTGTAAGAAATATAGAACGATTACTGATATCCTAATCCTTTACTAGCATTAAATTGATCAATCGATGAATTCAGTTTGCAACCTAAACCACCTAAAAATCAATCATAAACCTTCAATATAGTAAAGACAAGCCACAATGATTCACAATTTAAAACTCAAATAAACTTGTAAATTAAATTAAGCTTCGCACTTAGAACATTGAATTCATCCCTAATCAACAAGAGAATTAGCTACTCATATTACAAAGAATAATAATAATAATAATGGTTTCACGGTTTCCGCCTAAAGGGGTAAACCCTAGGCTTCTTGTAAGATGGTAGATAAGAGATGGGATGTGATATTTTTGTCTCTAGATGTCTCCTTATATAGTGATTCAAGTGTATAGGAGCCATTGCTTGAATCTCGTTTGAGTTCGGTT
Source organism: Papaver nudicaule (assembly GCA_023529015.1). Classification (NCBI taxonomy): domain Eukaryota; kingdom Viridiplantae; phylum Streptophyta; class Magnoliopsida; order Ranunculales; family Papaveraceae; genus Papaver; species Papaver nudicaule. The sequence continues at coordinate 721 of JAJJMA010267105.1, read as the reverse complement.
TCCAAAAGTCCACCAAATTCCAAAAATAAGGAAATTCGCCGTTGGTTTTCCCTTATATCTATAATATAAAGCACAGTGGTGTTTTGGGTGGGGATTTTTGCGAGAAAAAGACGTGAAATACCCTCGTCTTTTCTTTTATTTCATCTCTTTCTTTGGACATTTTTTCAGCTAATCCTTTAAAGAATAAGGGTATAAGGGCCATTAAAAAAGTTAGTCTTTTTGTTTGGACCGGAATGCCCCTCTGTGTTATCAATATTTTTGCACATGTATTCCTTTATTTTAGTCGTAGATTTTATGAACTGAGGGGTATAAGAGGCAAAATAAATCTCACGTCTAATCCAAAGTCGAAAGAAACCATCAAAACGAGTCTTGGTGAATCCCTCGAATGTAAGTGTAGAAAATGCCTTTACCTATGAAGGACGGGATAGAAGTGACGTTGTATAGAAACATTACCTCTGAAGTGTGGAGCATCAGCTGCGGTATGGATTGGCGGATTAACCAGAAGAAGAGATAGGCGTCTATTTCTTGGAAGTCACATCAGCGGATTCTACGAGAAGAACAGGGGAACAAAGTAGACAGAGCGGTAGGAGGTGCGTCACCGACAAAAGCTGATAATGTAGTTGAGCATTTAATGAAGGTCAGAACGGTAGGATTGTCAGAGTAGACTCGTTGACTGAGTGGGAAATGAGTCATTGATCTTATCCAATTCAAGATTGGGTGC
>JAJJMA010267095.1:43527-53542 GCA_023529015.1 Papaver nudicaule | reverse complement strand
ATGCAAAATTACTTCTGTGACCTCCTCGCCAAAAACCACCATCAACATTAAGTCCCCTGCGCAGCATGGAACCGTGAGTGTTCCAGGGTGAGCATAGAGTTGATGGACCAGCCGCCTCCGCGTAAAAGCCTTGTCCACGAACATGGAATCCAAACAGGGCCTAAAGGCCAACCCCATTCAAGCAGCGCCTAAGGAATCCTAATTAGGTTAGGACTCCCAAAACCGTGCGTGCGTGATATATATCACGCAGAAAAGAAATTTCCTCTTTTTTTTTAGCGTGAGTATCATCTTCCTCTTTGCTTGTTCTTCCTTTTCCACAAACACAGTATTTTGTAGACTGGAAGATCATGATGACTGACACTGAATCCCATAGTTCTTCTCGTGCCATTGATGAAATTACATCCACTACAGCTGTGAAAGAGATCCCTCGTGTCAATGATGAATTTGAAAGTCGCCTGGCAAATTTGGCTCGAGCTGCAGTTTCTCGGGACCAAGCTAGAATTCTTCCAAGCAACCTTAATGCTCCAATGGCTATTACTCCATCACGTGTAGCTCGCTTTCGTATGCAGAGAGGTGACTTTAGTGCTTCCAGTATCGTTTTTCGTTCTATGCAGAAACAAATCAACTCTTGGTCCATGTATCTTCAGAATACACTTGACACTCCAGGTATCAGGAACACCTTTGAGCAGGCTGGAATCTTTCATGCTGTAAAGAGTTCAGATAGTTCCTTTGTAATTAGAGATAAATGTGCTTTAGTTGCTTTTATGACCCGCTGGTGTAGTAGTACAAACTCCTTTATACTTGCATGGGGAGAGCTTGTAATTACTTTGGAAGACGTAGCAGCGTTACTAAGACTCCCAATTTATGGAGAGCTCAAAGTTAGCTTGGATGCAGATGGAAGGAACTTGCAGACTCAGTTAACCATTATTGTTGAAACCCTGAACAAGCACGGCGATGCATATGCTTCATGGATGATGCACTGGACAAAAGCCAGTAATATCGGTGCTTCAGTGTTGTCGATTGCTGCATTTCTTCTGCTCTGGTTATCAAAGGACGTCTTTGAAGATCTTCATGAATACAAGAAGTTGAAGGCCGCACTTATTCCGTATGCCATAACATTGGCTCAAGGTACTCCTGTTCTCATTGGCTCTTTATTCCTTGGTACTTTGTATACCCATCTTTCCACTTTGTTAGCAAATATGACATTGTCGAATGGTGCTGCAAAGATTGAGACATTTGTATCAACAAATTTCGTGCAAGCTTGGTTGTATGAGCATTACCCTGGCTATGCTCCAAAAGGATCTGCCAAAGATAAACATTTGTCAGACCAGGCTCGGATTGTTCGTTGGATGAACAAGCCTATATCAAAGGACTTTCTTGCATTCATGGACGACGAGGCAGCAGTGGTCTTTCGTCCATGGACCTCAATCCCTGCAGGTGTAGCTCAGCTTCGCTCATTTGGTTCAAATAACATTCCAGGAAAGGTTCTCTCCGTAGAAGACGACCTTACTGATGAAGAGCAAGTCTTCATGATAAGTTGTTGCAGCGGGCACATCATTGGTATTAGTGAATCAGGAGCATACGTGACTAGAGCATATAATGTTGACAGGGGAGCTCGTCAGATGGGTTTCGATCAGGATGTGCCGTCGCAGCGAGGCCCTCCTCCAAAGAATATGCAAGGATATCAGACCAGATTGCTTAGCCCAGTATCTTTTCTCTCGGGAGAAAGAGTGCCATCCATTACTGAAGCGGGTAGGCGGTTTTGGGATGACCAGGTACAATTATATAGGGATTTCGTGGCTTCCCCAAAAGAAGTACGGCCAATTCCCTCCAAAGAAGACTTGGAAACGTTCCCCCTGCTCAAATATATCACTCTTAAGCGTAAAATAGGAGACATGAATGATTTGGTAATTACCTCGAACTTTTAAATGCTTGTATAAGCCTTTTGTATGATGATTCTGACGCTTTATCACCATATTTTGTGCAGCAACGTTCGTGGCCTAACTCAAAGCTCGCCAGTCCCGCAACACAAATGTCTTTGTCTTTCGGTAGTCATCTTTCGGGAGAATTATCGCTCCTCCAAGGGAAGAATAGCTCTATGATGAACCTCTTGGATGATAAACAAGTCCCCAATCTTAGCACACAAGATTGGGTGAAGGTAAGACTTCATTCCATTGCTCGTATTTTTACTTTAGTGTGAAAGTAAAAAATTCCCGTCAGATTTTCCTGTTTTGAGTCACGTCACGAGAATGGCCGTAGAATCTTCATCCGATGTCGGATTTCGATGGTTGACCCCAATTTAGAAAAAGGACTTCAGTAGCTTTCACCTCGAAAAAGAAAATCTGAATTTCACGCATTTTGCTCGTTATTTTATGTGTCACAAAGTGACGCCACGTCCAGTAATGTCGCAGTCTGTACGCTGTTTAGTGGAAAAATCATTCCGGCCAGTAGGTTGCTCCAAAAATTAAGCCCTTTTAGCACGTGATAGAAAATATCCATACGAACAACTCCCGTGAAGGAAGTTTCTTCATATCTCTTACTGATTTGTAAAGATTTTGAGTTTTTCGCCGTTCTTCGTAAGAATTCAGATGTCAGAAAATTATATCTTCAAGATAACGTCGTGAATCCTTTGATATATCTTCTTTTAATGATTTTTATTCTTTATTTGATGTAGGATGGACCTGCTACAGGAGTTGAGAAGTTCTCATTTGTCCCTTCAGAGCGGAGCCCAGTGCTTGAAGAATCGACTCCTAATACGCCGCCCAAATCCGCTGATATGATTACTGAACAGAATAAAAGTGGAGGCTCCACAGACCCTAAGTCTTCTGTGATACAGGTTACCTCTTGTTGAATTCTTCAATCCAAAATAAAATATTTAGCACTTTATTCTTATCTCGTTTGCTCTTGCAGCCTTCTGGAGATAAAGAAGCAACGAATGACACCTACTTTGCTGGTGAAAGGTTAAGTGCGGGTCACGACCTTAATAAGGACTTTGACAACGTCGCTGACGAAAATCCTCCCAATACCGAGGTAAATTTGATTATCTTCTTTATGTTAAGCTTTTAATATATAGCTTGAAACATATTATTAAGTTTTTGTTTGCTTTAAACCCTTCTTTCAGATTGTTATCAGAGAGCCTCAAGTCTCTGAAGATATCGACATCACCGGTGTGGATGCTCCTACCAAGTGGGCTCTTCTCGAGTTTCCTCATGCTGGTTTGGCGTATAATCTTCCCCATGAAACAATTCTCCCTGGTCATATACTAGTGGAAGGATTTAATGTCCCTGAGGAACACGTCCCACTGTATAAGAAGATATGGGATCTTTATGGTCACCTTATTACTGCAGGAAGGCGTGACCACTTGAATACACTTGCCGGTGTTGTGGCTGATCTCATGGGCTTAATTTCGAAGATGTATGCCACTCCTCTCACGGACACGACAGATGAGGAGTTAGATGAAGCAGAAGAGTTGATTGCTTCATTCAAAAACTTCAAACCCAATTTGTTGTGGCTTCAAGCGAGGATCCAGTTCATCCGAACAAGGCGGGCTGCTGTTGGCAAATTCACCCAGGATTTGGTGAAGCAAGAAGAGAGGAATTTGACCGTTATGACTGAGGAACTCCGTAAGTTAACTGAGAAGACGAAGAAGAAAGCTGCTGACATAGCTCTATTGAAGAAAGCAGTTGATGAAGGAGCGAAATCTTCACTAGATGGGTGTTTCTGAAGGACTTCAGGAGCAAAAGAATTTTATTTTGCTTTTATTTGGTTTTATGAACAGAGGGTTTATAGGAATTGATTATTTTGAACTCATAGGTTTTGAACTTGAATTCTTTTGAATTGACTTGTTAAAAGGCAAGAGATTGCTTGCACTTTTATTTTGGAGGAATTGAAATTACAGGAAATAAACAAACTCTAATGAATCTTCATATCTTCTTGAGCCATTTGCCGTTGACCACCATGTTTGAGAGTCTCTCATGTATTGCACTTATCATGTATCGTGCATCAGGCATGACTCGAGATATAATATAAGGTCCTTCCCAATTCGCTGTGGACCCCGGAATAGAAGTTACTTTTCGGTTAGTGCGCCGCATAACCTTATCTCCTTCTTGCAAAGTAGCCTTAGGAACCCATGACATCTCAGGTGTCTTTCGCCTATAAGACCGTTGCTTTGCCCGGACCCATCTATTGGAGGTGGCCTTGATTTCCTCCTGAGGTGCCTCAGAGGGCTTGATAGACTTGATGCAATCAAGTCCCCAAGTCGAAGAATTATCCAATCCTTGTGTAGGGACATGTTGGATAGGATTTCCATGAACTAAATAATTCTGAATAAAGTACTTCAAATCACTATCACATACCTCTTTGAATATCACCAGAGTTTTGGACCCCACGCGGTACTCCAGTTTTCCCACGCCGCAGCTTTCTTGGTCAAACATGAACTCTTGGCCTTTGATGATTACAGGTGAGATTGCAGGTACAAATCTTTTCCCATGGAGCCAGGGACGCCCTAAGATCATGTCGTGCTCATCATCCTCTTTGATCACATGAAACTTGGTTTTGGTGCGAGCAGAGTCCACCTTCAGATCCAAAGTAACATGACCATATATGTCTTGGAGCTTTCCTTTTGAATCTTTCGTTATCGTGGGATAGTAGATGACATCCCGTCAAGAGATCCCAATTGCTTGTAGTGTTTTGATTGGAATTAGATTAACCATAACACCAGCATCAATTTGAACTTTCTTAAAATTCGTACCTTCGAGACGAGCAGAGATAATTGGTATTGGAACGCGTTCCCCTGCCATCATCTCTGGTGTAACTTCGCCGGGCTTCGGCTGAACCTTCTCAGGTATAGGTAGTTCTTTGCCACTAGCGATCCAGCTGAGGGCAGCGAAAATGTTGCTTCGCTGACTTCTAGAGAAATGTAAGAGCTCGCATAAATTCTCCATCAAATAATTAGCAGTTTGCTTAACAGATTCTCCGAAGATGGTGAAATTTCGAATGTTGGGTTGATGCTGACGTTGGTGTTGACGTTGAGGTTGGTGCTGAGGGAGTGGATTCTTATGCACACCCTCAGTCCCCAAGTTCAACTCTCCTGACTCGATCTTTTCGTTGAAGATTTGCTTGAGTCGATGACATTCGCTGGTGGGATGATTGACGAATCGATGAAAATGACAATACTTGGGATCAGTCATTTCTTGTGCCGTAGGCTCTCTCCGCACAGGAGGTAATTTGACAGCACCATCTTGAATCCATGCTTCTAGGAGCTCTATCACTTCATCCAGAGTACATGGGAAATCAGGAATCTTAGGGAATTCCCTTTGTTGTCGTGGTGCCTTTGGTGCAGGAGCATTAGCTGGGACCCGTGCTGGAGCTTGAGGTTGGGCTGGAGCTGTACGTTTTAGTTGTGGGGCCTCAGGAGTAGGCGCCTTCCTCTTGACACCTTCAGTAACAGCATGAACTGAGTGAAGAGAGTTATATTGCTTGTTGACAAGTCGCTTGCTGGCACGCGTTTCACCACGACTTTCTTCGGCTTTTAAAGGCCTGGGCCTTTCTAGTAGCGCAGGTGCAGTAGTGGCGGATCGTTTGGCGGATTTATGGAGCTTAGTGAAATTGTCGATATCCAAATTCTCCAACAAGGCGCGATATACTGGTATCATTCCATTGATGCAAAGCTCCACCAACTGTACCTCTGTCACATTTGGATCATTGCAATCCACTGAACGAGTTCTGAATCTCGTCACGTAATCATCTGGATGTTCATTGTTTCGTTGATAGAGTCTCCCCAAATTGGAGAGAGTGAGTTGCTCAGACACGAAGAAGTATTTCTTGAGGAAAGCATTAACCATCGGGCTCCAGCTGAGAATGCTATTAGGAGCTAGGTTATTATACCAAGTGTATGCTTTTCCCGTCAGAGATTTCGAAAATTCTTTGAGACACACAACTTGATTTCTTTCATGTATCCCCAATGATTCCAGGAAGCGAGAGATATGTTCTCGGGCATTCCCAATACCATTATACATTGAGAATGAAGGTGTGACATACCCTTCAGGAAGAGATTCACGTTGAACTTCAATTGGATATGGAGGTTGATGACGATGAAACAAATCTGAATTCTCCATGTTCCGAGCCTGTAAAAGATTCTGCAAATCTTCACGAGTGACGAAGTTATGTTGCAAACCTGTGTTTGGTCCACGTGTGGTGTGGATATGGGTATCCTGATCATCAGGAATAACATGAATCTGAGAAGGACCCGCCTTGTTGGAATGAGATAGGGGTTCCACACGTGAAAGCCCTGGATTTGTTGGTGGCGTCAGCTTCTCTGAAAGAGTCCTCAAGCAAGTCAGCAACTCCATCTGGGTTTTCACCATATTGTTTTGACTCAGGGCTAGATCTTGTTGGGTCTTCATGAGATCCGCAATGCTAGGTGAGTCCTCAGTACTCCTTGTTTCTCCTATGCGGGGCCCAAAGAGAAAAGCTTCTGTGCGGCTTGAGATAGGAGTGTAAGGGGTAGGAGAGATAGTGATATTTGTGGTCCCCACCATATGAGATAGGGGGGACGTGATTTGGGATAGGGTTGGCGTGGTGGAACCCACCAGAGGAGTTGACACGCCCAAGGAGAAAGGGGATGAGGTTGGCCCCCTCTGGGCTGAGGCAGAAGCAAAATTAGGGTTTAGGCTGGAGCTCACGGCTGGGATTGTGGGGCCAGAGGTGATGGCGCCACTAGCTTGGGTGTTTGTGACCCCACTTGCAGTAGACAAACTCGTGGGGACACTAGGGTTATTTGGAGAATTTGTATTCTCTGAACTCTGCCTCCTGGTTTCAACAATATCTTCTAAAAACCGAGATAATGACCTCCCACTGTGGTCGCCAAATGTTTTAGGTGTAAAACAATAAAGAGAATATGAGGGGTAAAGTATGAAGTGTGATGATGTAATAAAAGATTGTGATGAATTCGAGAGGTCAAGATCGAACAAGACTCGCCTAAACCAAGAAATGGCCGTTCGAGTATTGCTTCAGTTACAAGAAGAGGATATAGGGTTGGTTTAGGAAGGGAAGCATAGAAAGATGAGATCAGAGAATTGCTATGATTTTCTGTGATGTTGATGATTAAATTGCTAAAGAAGATTGGATATTCAGTTCTCACTAGATATTGAATGCTGAATGAGAAGAGTTAATCAATTATCGATGAGATTGATTGATTGAACTTGCACTGAATTAAACTGTTTGTTCTTGCTGGAGAACTTGTTGTTCTTCCCAAACTGGTCGAGTGACCTATTTATAGCAATAGAATTCCAACTGATCTCGTAAGAGGTGGAAGAGTGGAAGAGTGAGAGTGTGGAGTAAGTGGGGCAAGTCTTGCGCCTAATATTAGGGAAGAATGAACCGCCCACTTTCTCATCCCCTCTTTTCAGCAACGTTCACACGACTTAGCTTTCTTCCTCGTTAAGTGATTGAGCCGTTGCAATCACACGTGCCGTAGACCTCCAAACCAAAACCCTAAAGAATATCCCCCCATGTAACTTACTTGATTCTCGTAAGATTTGTTAAGATTTGTTAAGTCAAAGATGACTAAGTGCAAGTCGTACCAATTACTGGTAAACTCAGGACTTTTGCATAAAGATAGAGATTAAGCGATAAGCTTGTGTATCTCTTTTAGGTTTGGTTTAAGGATTGAGCCGGGCAATCGCCATTTAAACCAATGAGATAAATCTAAGGGTTGAGCTAGCAACCGCCATTAGATAAGATAAGGTAAGTCTAAGGATTGAGCTATGCAATCGCCAATTAGACTGAGAGGATTTCAGCAACTCTCTGTGGCAACAATCAAATAAGTACGACTTTCAGTTTGCCATAAATATGAGAAATTGGCTTGTGGCATGTAATGCACCAATTCTCTGAGTAATGAAGACATATGAATGTCTAAAATAATATAGGTCATAGCCATGAGCCATGATTAAGAATTATAGCACTGATTTATAGAAGCAAGTCCATAATCAGGAAAAACAGACGAATGATGCTATCACAGCATAGCCATCATCAAGAATGCATAAGCATTGCCAATACAAGACCTAAAGATAGGCCATAATGATCATAATAAGCCATGTTGCATGGTATGATAATCTTATTAAGAAATTAGGTATAAGGCGCAAAGGATAAACCATAACATTTATGTTATTTTCAGATTTCTGGACAGTTTGCATGTTGTCCATTGGTAAAATCACCCAGGCCAGAACATATTAGATAAAATTCTGAATTTTTAGTATGTTGTAGGGAACTCACAGAGGAAAATATTTCGTGAAGGAAGCGCCCCCTAATTCCTCACGGATTGGGCTGTAAAAATCACGCCATGAGGAAATACGTGAGCTAAACTGCCAGATTTCCGAACTTGATTAAGAAACTAGAGTATTATGGACTTAATAAAATCCATAATCCTCTAGGATTTGGATCAGTGGGACCCATAAATAGAGGGGAGGCTAGAGAAGAATATATTTTAGTCCCAAGGGGGCAACTAGAGCCCGTGAGAGAAGAGAATACCATGGTTCTCCGTGAGCACAAGCAGGGGAAAACCGTAAGGCCCCCAAGGTTTAGCCGCGCCCTGACTTTGGGCCTCCAAGTTTTGGCCAAGGCAAAGTCATGGGGCTCCAAAACTAGGCCAGGGCAATAGCATGGGTACCCATAATTAGGCCAAGGAGGTGGCGTGGGCACCCAAGTGCCAAGGCACGCCAAAGACATGGATATCCAAGATTAGGGCAAGCTAGAAGCATGGCCATCCAAGGCTAGGGCAGGGATTGGCCGTGGGCCTCCAAGGAGAAGGGGCGTGAAGCTTTGGCGGGGGCTAAGCTAGGCCATAGGCCAAGGGATGGATATGGCGGGATGAAGCTTTGGCGGGACTAGGCTTAGGCCAAAAGGAAGATGGCCAAAGCTAATGGCGGGCTAAGCTAGGCCACGAGAGAAAGCCAAGGTACGGACTAGGCTTAGGCCATAGGCCAAAAGGAAAATGGCGTGTTGGCCTCCAAGCTTGGTGACGTGAATTGCCTAGGTTTGGCTCGAGCATGAGCTAGGCTAATGTACATGTTTAGGTATTTTTACGTATAGGCTAGGGATAAAGACCATGCTACTAGGCTAGGGTCGTGAGATATCAAAGTATGGCTAAATGCAACCAAAATACCTTATCCCTACTATAAAATAAATCCATACCTTTTCTCGAGCTATTCCAGGATGCCAGAAATTGATGCAAAATTACTTCTGTGACCTCCTCGCCAAAAACCACCATCAACAACCCCGAGGATGATTCTAAAGATGATTCTGATGGCGATTCGAAGAATAATCCGAAAGACGATCCCAAGAACGATTCCAGAGAAAGCCCAAATGACGGTTCCAAGGGTGACATTTCAGCTGAAATTGGCAAAGCAGCCTGTGGTGCTGCGCGGAATCTTGGCGACGTTCAAGGGAGGAGCACTGGTGGTGGTATGGTTGTCAGCTTTGATAAAGGGAGCAGTTATTTGTTTCAGGAATCCACAACCGCGTATAGCGAAGAGAGTGAGAGTAAATATGAGCCCGTGAGGGAAATGACTCCCTCGAGACAAGATCATTCTGGTTTTCGGACCTATGAAGAGGACTTGGAAGCTGATAGAGAGCTTTGGAATGACACCGAAGCGTTTGGAGATCCCTCCCCTCGCCATGGTGTGCTATCTGACGAAGCTTCTCCCATGATGTAGTAGCGAAATATTTTCCTTTTCCTTTTGTATTTTGATACAAGAATTTTTTGTACCTGGAATCTCCCATATTTTTGTGCTTATGTGCTGTGTTGACTATATTTTACAAGTACAGTGCACGTGTGTTGGTGCAAAGTACCCACCACCCACGTGTAAATCTGAGAAGTGGAAGTAGGATAAATCAGGTGGGAGTAAAGCACCGAGTAAGATCAGAAGACGCTATGACTCACCTCAAGAAAGAACACAGATGAAGGGCTGAGGAAGAGCCACGACAGGCCTGATGGGACAAGTATCTCGAGAGACAG
>JAJJMA010267095.1:27040-43517 GCA_023529015.1 Papaver nudicaule | reverse complement strand
ATTTGCAGTCCAAGCTTTTTTCACAATCTCAAAGGGCGTAGCACGCATACGAGCACGCAATGCTGCCTCAACACCCGAATCACTGGTACTTGGAGTAGTAGAAGGCCCAGAAAAATAACCACGGTCGAGACCCCAACGGAAAATGGCGTTGTCACTTGAAAGATCAATACCATCAAAATCTAAAACTGAACTTTTCCCTCGGGATTCATGAGAATCAGGTGCCATTAATTGAAGTGGACTTTCCAATGATTGCTTTACGGATTCTAGGATCTCAGCATTGGATTCAACCCTTTGTCCCTCAGTTTCAACCTCAATAGTGACTTGAGCTTGAGTCTCAACGTTGATGGTCTCACTAGATGTCTGGGCAGCATTACTCAAAGCCGCTTTAAGACTCCATCCTAAGACAGGAGAAGAAGCTCTAGGAAGTGAGGACAACATACTTGAAACCCCGACTGACTGAATGCTCGATGACGCACCACCAAGATTACCAAACCCTTTCCCAAAGGAGAATTCACCAGTCGTGCGAGCAGGGGAAGGATACTTGACATCTTTGGGACGCCTTTTCTCAGCATCAGTACCTTCACTTTCCTCATCATTTAAGAACATGCTTTCAAATTGGCCCTCAGGCAAATCACCCTCACGACAAGTAGATTTCAGAAGTGATTGTTTCACTTTATGCTGAGACTGACCCACTAAGTCAATATGAAAATCTTGGTCTTGAGTTTCTCCACCACCTTCCACCTCATCATGATCCAAATAAACGGTATGGTCTGCATCATTGTGAGCTTCCTCATCTACATTTTCAGGACTATCGGCTTCATCATCAAGAGGGGGAGACAATTTAGCTTTTTTAGAAACCTATGGGGCAAGTCAGGCAAAATACGTGTTAGGGGCACGATAATAAATAAGGGAAAAATAAATACCAATAAAATTACAAATAACACGTACCCTGCCAGTTTCAATATCATCACCTTCTTCTACTTCACCAACTTCAGAAGCAGTCTCAGCTCCTTCCGGAGAGGCCTATAAAAAGGTTATAAGAAAAGTCCTTACTATGAAAAATTAAAGTATCAGGCAATAATTTTAAGAAGAAAAGAAGAACTCAGCTATATCCCTCACCTGAGCGTAATCAAAGCTAAAACCAGTAAAGTTAAAGGCCCAAGGACAGTAATCTCCATAACGATCGGGATGACATTCTCGGGGAGACCCAGTACGAGACTTATCGTTCCATTGCCAGCCCCAGGCCCAGGGACCAATTATCTCTATAGGAGTGGAATCCCATTTGAAGTCATGAGTCTTACGCAAAATGTCAGAAGCAGGCAAAGGAGTGGGTTCCTCATTGTTCTCAGTACCAGGAACAATGAGTGATTCAAGCTCTTCTAAGAGACGAACTTCACCCCTCTTACGAGGAAGACGCTTGGGCCCTATGCTTCATTTAACTCTGTTGGTCGGAGCCATGAAGTCACCATAGGTCTTGTTAAAATTTTCAAAAGTATACAGTTTTTTCTGTTTAGTGTCAGGCTTGTAAGACTTCGTCTTGCTGAGGCCCCTAGAGCGAAGTCGGCACTCACCAAGAATCCTCCACCAGTTACCATTGTAAATAAATACGGGACGAGAATAAGAAGCTTTGCCTTTCTTAGGCCTATTCCCGTGAGCCAGAACGTCATAGAAAAAGGTATCTCCATTTTCGTAGAGAGGAAGACGCATTCCAGCCTCAAGAGCCCCAACAGTTGTCAAGAGATGCTGAGAATCATAAGGATAATTCTTTATCATGTCATATGTAAGACGGTCCCCTTGATTAGGATCGAAAAAACGAACTTCAAATCCTTCGAGATGATGACGCCTTTTAAAGTCTTCAAGATCAATGTCCTTATAACTGTTACAAGGAAAATCCAGCCTAGATTTCTTCTTTTTATTCTCATTCTCAGACCCTTGAGGAGGTGGCTCAGGGAATGGAGTAGGAGAACTAGGAGGAGCCGGTTTCTGAGATTTCCTTTTACTGCGAAGGGTGGCAAGCTCTTTGCCCGAACTAGAAGTTGCTTCGGTTTTCACAACTCTAGGATTATCTTTGACAGGACTCTCCTCAGCGTCAAGCTTGGCAGATTCAGATGGTTCAGTTATAGCAGACCTAAGCTTTCTTGGCTCCTTTATACCTTCTTTACTCAAAGAAGACATTGCTGAAACAAGAGAAAGCCGAGTTAATAAAAGTATTTATTAAGATATACTCACAAAAAGAGTGAGATATCAAGATATAAATATGATGTTCTCACAGGAAGAGTGGGGCATCGATATTACGATAATATGTTCTCACGTAAAGAGTGGGGCATTAATATTCTGAGTCCATATGTGCTCACCAAAATATCTGAGTTCAATATCACGTGTACATATGGTGTTCTCACAGAAATAATGAGGCATCGATATTGCGATTCAATAATATACTCTCACAGAAATGAGGAGACCTCAAAACAGCATTAAAGACCCAAGCCAAATGATGATACTCAATAAAATGATCTCACCCAAATAATGGGGCAATATATACCCATTAAATAAAGAGCGGGAGGCATGAAAATGTTCAAATACAAATAAACTCAGCAGTCATATAAGATTGTAACAAAGGCAAAAAACAGTACAACCATGCAATACACCAAGCTAATCAGGCATAATACTCAAAGAGATAGACCCTTTGGATCGATCTTCAAATATTTCATAGCAAGACCTCGCTCGTGTGAGAGGATTAAAACCAGTGATTCCCTGGGATTCCCATCATAACAGAGAACATGGGCAAAGTATATATACTTTTGTATAAATGTGTTCTCTGTCATAATTCAAAACCCAGGAGCATAAATAAAACTTCACACAAACACATAAGGAACATAGGAAGGGGCAAGGGATGCGAGAAATAAAACAAATAAACCAGTCTCAGCAAATCAAAGGGAGCATATTCAAATCTAAGCAAGCAAAACAAGCAGAAGGATAATATCTTCTGCACCTAGACGTGATTATACACATGCAATAACGAAAACCCTAATTACAGCCAAACCCATGACAGGCGGAAAAACAGTGAGAAAAGCCCTAAAACTAACAAAATCTTTTGATTCATCAAAACCCAATTATAAACATCTATCAAAATCCAATTATAAGTAAGAATTATACATCAAGCATCAATTTTAGAGAACATAGAAGTAGGAATATAATGTAAGAGGCAAAAGAAGACGCACCAATTATATGGCTACGAATGAAGGACAGCAACAGACACAATAACTACCATCTCTTTCAAGAGAAAGGAGCTTTGAAGAAGAAGAAAACAAAATGAAGATTTTCCTAGTACTAAAGGCTGAGTAGTACTCAGAGAATAAGAAGGCAGGAAAAGAGAATGAATAGTAAAGAGACTTGGCAGTTTACGGTTTTATATAAAGGATGAAATCAAAAGAGTGTAACCGGCGCGAATTCCAAGGAATCAGAATGCAACGTGGGATTAAAGATGAAGAAGAAGGATTATCGGTACCATTCTACCCTTGGGGCAACCCAAACCCGAATACTAACCGACAGGGGCAAACTGTTGGTGCAAAGTACCCACCACCCACGTGTAAGCATCTGAGAAGTGGAAGTAGGATAAATCAGGTGGGAGTAAAGCACCGAGTAAGATCAGAAGACGCTATGACTCACCTCAAGAAAGAACACAGATGAAGGGCTAAGGAAGAGCCACGACAGGCCTGATGGGACAAGTATCTCGAGAGACAGCTGTGAGGCGTGGGAAACATCCAACCACTTTCATTAATGCGCGGTCAGAGCAAGTCAGGAGTCAAGGGACGCGTGTCAAATTCACAACGATGGAAACGAGAGAAGGCCGCACACGTAAGAAGACTTCAGTAGTAAGTTAGTGAAAGGCTGCAGACTAAGAGAAGAGAGCCGCACTACCAAAGGAGATGTGAGGACCCCACCAGGTGTGAACGCAAATATCTGGGAACCGTCTTATGACTCCTATAAATACTCAGCTCAGTATGAAGGGTTGGGGACGGACTTTTGGGTACAAGAAGGAGAGAGAGAAACTTTGTAGTGAGCTCAGTGAGAATTATCATTATCAACATCATCTTGTAACCTTACTCAAAGTCATTTAAGACTGAAACTTGTATATTGTATTATGATTACCACCTTTATATGAGTGATCAATTATAGCTTTAAAGGAGTAACTTAGTATTCTCAGCTATTTATGTGCTTAATGGATGTTACACCTTTATATTAGGATGATCCAAAGACTCGATACTTTATATATCATTTAAGTTAGTGACGTAAGACCAGGATAGTTTTATGCACAAACAACGTGCGTTGCACGTTGGCTATTTTTTCCCCCTTTACATTGAGTCATTTTCATTTTACCTTCAAAGTAGTGTTGTAATCTAAGCAACATATATAAGTGTAGTTTTTTTCAATTTACCTTCAAAGTATGTCTAACTATGGGAGAAATATAAATATATTAAATATAAATTTTTGATATTGTTGTTTATGCTCGTTATGTAGATAATTCAAAGAGGTTTCCAAATATAAAAAATTCAAAAAAATCCAACTTGTAGTTTGGAAGATATGAAGATTTTAAACATTTATCTTGATTTTTAGAAAAATGGCATTTTCGTAAATAACTAATATTCATTTATTTGCACTGAAGTCCTTACATATATTAAATTTTAGTCCGGCATCCTCGCGCGATCCAACAACTGAAATTCTTCAATTTTGTAAATCGGACGGCGCTCATTGAATGTTCACACACCAAATTGGTGTGTGTAACACCAATTTTCATCGGAGGTCCTCGTAATCTAACGGCTGTGCTTCAATTTCAGATGATCATATGGCTATGACAGGTAAGCTTTAATGATTTTGGTATTTGCCTTAAAGAGGGGGGGAGATGAAGAAGTCTTTTTCAGTTGCTCAGAGTTTTCTCCTTTTTAGTTTTGTATATATTTTGTTGAGAACTTCGTAGTCAGGTACGAGGTTGCCTTTGTAATATCCTAGGTTCCTATGGTTACTCGAGGTGCAACTCCAGGGCTTACTTCGATGTGGGAGATAGTAAACCAAGTTAGTGGGGGCTTATGGATCACCCTTCCCAAAGGCTTTTAGCTACCTGCTTGTTTTAAAGCAACAAGGCTATCGAGGCCATAAGTACCCGTTTTGCCTCAGAGTACTGGGTGGTTAACGAGGATACCGGGTATCCTCCGAGAGAACATGGTGGTGTTCTGATAATCCATTGGTCCCTAGTAAAGTCGTGGACTGATGGTGGGTAGCTGCTATGTATGCGCTTCGATAATAAATTAGCTCAATGGGGGAATGTCGGTCAAGGCTGGAGCTTAGATATGGTACTATTCTCCTATCGCGGCCTAGAATTCGACCCATCTGTATCTCGTTAGCCCCTCCTTGAGGCTATGTTTCGATTTTTTAGAGGAGGTCCCTCGGCTGCATGATTCGCCTGTTATTCCCGTGAATACAAGCGAATCAGCTGCCTCGGGGTTCCATCCACCTTTAGAGGTAGATGTTAATCCCATTTATCGTCTCCTCGACGCCTCAGAAAGAGAGGTCCTCATGGTCGTGTGGTGGTGGGTCCAAATGCTTCATTGGCTTATGTAGCCTAGATGCAAAGTACCCACCGCTAACGGGGTGTCTTGTGGGTGGAGGACTGTGTCATATAGCGCGTAGGGCCCTTACGGCTTATATGATCATCAGCTCTGTGCCTGCTATTCGAGGTCTTTTTATGTTTTTTGGCGTCTGGGCCTTTGGCGTGAAGGCCTTTTAATTTATTTGCGTCGAGGCACTAGGGGAGATGGCGTCATGGCCTGTTTGCTTTATATGGCGTGAGAGCCTTTGGAGGTTTGCCTATTCGGGTAGGACTTTCGCCTAACCAAGTAGGATCTGGAGTTTGGGTCGAGGTATAGTGCCTCGAAAAGTACAATATGTATTTTTTTAACAACAGGCCAAGCTGCTTCTTTTATTTGCTCATTCTAAAACTGACATATCTTATGCGTTGCTTACATACGTGGTTCTAATTGAGGTATTTCAGATGCTTCCCCTCAACTGGGGTGCTTAGCTTATGTCCTTCGAGATTGACTAGGTTGTACGTGTTGTTCCCGAGCGCTTTTTCGATGACGTAGGGCCCAGCCCAAAATTGCTCCTCCGAAGTATCTTTCCTGGTGTCAGTCGAACAAGCCTTGCTGTCAGATTTGCTTGGTGTTAGTGGCTTATTGCTTGATACGAGGAATTGCTCTTTGTGTTCGGTATGATGACCTTTTCCTTTGCTGATAGGTCGAGTGCCTTGCTTGTGGACGACTGGGCTTCTCATGGTAGTGTCGGCCATTCCAGCCTCAACGTCAGCTATGAACTTTTCTATGCAGGACTCTGTTATCTTTTGGTGTTTGGCTTCACTTGGAGAATCCTTCTTCGAGTGCTCCCTTGCCTGAACATCGATTTCGTTGCATAGACGAGCTTCGGTAGGGTCACCGAGGATTTCTACGATTCCGAGTGGCGTGGGGAACCGAATTCTTCTGTGCAGAGTAGAGGGCACTCCTAGGATGCTGTGAAGCCAAGGTCTTCCCACAATTGCATTGTAAGGCGAGTCTATGTCAACTACACAGAATGATGTGGGCTGTTCCAGCTTTCCAACATGAATTAGTAACGACAACTCTCCCCTGGGCATCGAGGGTTTTCCGTTGAAGCCATAGACATTGTACGAAGAAGGCACCAAGGCTCTTTCCTTTCCGAACATCTTGTCGTAGGTCCTTCCGAAGAGTATGTCCACAGAACTTCCTGGGTCCACGAGTATTCTAGGCATCGCCGTCTTCTCGATGTGGAGTGTGATAACTAAGGGATCCTTGTGTAATCTTGCCTCATCGGGAATGTCTGCTGTCGAAAAGAAAACTGGGCGCCTCTGCCATTCTTCCAGCTGCCCTTTCATTGCTATGATTAATATTTCGTTTCCCTCAAAGTCTCTTTTGTGAATTCTATCAGTAGGGATGCCTTTGAAATTTCGTCCACAGATATCTACGTGAACTATGGAGTTGCAGTCGTCAAATCTTGGGACGCTTTGGTCAATGGTTATTACGTATGCTTTGTACTTCTTCTCCTCTGGTTGCGGCTGATTTGGAGGTGGTTTTGGTAGTTCGAGGAAGTGCTTAAATTTTCCTTTTGAGTTGAAAAAGTAGATTTGATCTTGCGCGGTGACGCAGTCCTCTGTTGTGTGCCCATAGAATTGATGGAATTGACAATAATCCCTAGAGTTTCGAGTGTACTTTGGTTGGTTTCCTCTGCTCCTCGGGTATCTCATCTCGCCTGCCAGTTCGGATTGCTCGATGCTTCGGAGAGCGTCCTCGATGGTTACACACAGCTTTGGCAGCTTTCTATCTTGAAATGCAGGGAAACCTGGTCGTTGTACGCCGAATTTTCTGCCTCCCTCCTGTCCTCTTTGAGCACCGCTGTTTTCAAATTCCCTTCGAGAGTCATTACCTCTACTGTCATTGTACTTCCTATTGTCATGATATCTTCCGTTACCAAATTTTCCCTCGCTTCCATATCTCCCTGCATCGTCCTGCCTCTCTCGCTTTGAAAAGTCCCATGTCTGGTGGTTCGTGGCTTGATCTCGCTCTTCGAGTGACAAGTTGTTTATGGAGTGCACCTGTTTTGATATGGCTTCTCTCTCTTGGGTCGATTTCTCCCTGATTTTGTCCAGTGTGATTCTCTCCTTTTGGTACTTTCGGAGGTCTTGTAGTGTCTCCACATTCTTGGAGAAGAGTCTGTCATACAATGGATGGTTCTTGTCGAGTGCATTTGCCCTCACCTTGTCTTTTTCCGAAGCTCCATTTTCTACTTCGACGCACTGAGCAGTCCACCTGTCTGTCAAGCTTTTAATGGATTCTTCGGGTCTGACTCTAATACTGAACAATTTCTCTACTCCTGGCTTTGATGAGTTGTTGTACGAGAAATGAAGTATGAATACTTTGGATAGCTCTTCGAAAGACGAGATCGAACTGGCTGTTAGCTTGTCATACCAAGCCAAGGCTTCCCCTTTCAAGCTGGAAGGAAAATACTTGCAAAGCACCTCGTCTTTATCAGCATAAGCCAGGAATACTCGTAGATACATTTTGATGTGCAGAGTTGGGTCTCCTGTCCCGTTGAAGATTGAATCAAAGATTGGCATGGTGCATTTTACCGGGATGGCTTTAACGAGGATCTCGGGGCTTAGTGGCGAACGGTTGACGTCGTTGATTGCTTGAGTAAGCTTCATTTTGTCAGTCGGTTGCATCCGATATCGAAGAGCTCTGCTCGGAGAGTTTTAATTTGTTCCATCATCACTTGCTGTAGAGCTTGCGTCTCGGCGTTCTTCCTTGCCTGCTCATTTTCGTATATTAAATGTATGATGTTCCCTTTCGGACGTATACTGGGCTCGGTTTTTCTGCTCGAGATCACTATCTCAGGGTCCTTGGGGTCGTTTCCCTTGAATTTGGTGTGACTTCTTAACGTTGTAATCCCCCTGGACCGTGATACAGTTTGTGGGCGAGAGTTTCCCTCGCTGCTCCCTTTGTAGTTTGATGCCGACTTATCCGCAGCTTTCTTGGTTGCCTCTGCTAATTGCTTTTTTAGTTTCCTTATTTTCTTGTTCTTCTGAATCAATTTTTGGAATTGTGCAGCCCTTGTGGTGTTTTATTCGATGGGTTGGGGTGCTACTGCTTCATTCGGGATGTCGTTTTCGCCATCGTCATCGTTATTTTCTCCATCCTCCTCTTGGATTTGTTGCTGAGGTGGTTCGTCACCTACTGGGAATCCTTCTCCATCAGGTCCCAAATCTTCTATTTGCACTTCCTCTTCGTTTACGCGCTCTTTGTGTTGTACTGTACTTGCAGCTACCTCTGGCGATAGTCCTTTGCTTGTGGAAAATCTGGTGTTATGCCTCGAGGATCCCATGCCATGCCTCGAGGATCCGACTCTTTGCTGTGGGCCTCCCGTTAGCCGGAAATCAGTCAACCCGTATATCTGGAAAAGCCAAAAGTTAGAACCGTAAAAGGAATAATCCTAAAAGCCAAAAGTCAAAGTCAAAATCGGGTCATACCCATGTACTGCCTTGTTCCAGATTTAGCTATAATCCGGTACTGTTTCATGTTATCCTAGTTGGTTATTGGGTCGGGCTGGGCCGAGCCGAGCCTAAATCAATTTATGGCCGTTCTAGTTTTAGTTAATACGAAATTAGAACCAAAATACGTTTTTGTACCCTGGCTGGTTATGTTGTATGCTTGATTAACCCACTTAGTAACTTGTCACTAGATGGTTAATTTTAATATGCGCATGTGCTTAGTATACTTTTATTTTGTACATGCTTTGATTTTATTTATTTTATTAATATATAAGCATGAGCACGTGCATTTTTGCATTACATTTCGCATCGTCAGACGTCCGATTTTTAGCGAAACATGTGGCTAGTAAGCCGAACCCGTGCCGGTAGCCTTATGGGATTTACCAGCTGAACCACCACAAGCCTTAGCCTAGTACCGAAAAGACTAGTCTAACTATGTCTGAGGTATATTTTGCTAAGGTAACCCAAGCCTACCTGAGAATTAGTGGAACCTGCATGCATGTAGTTGAACATAGACACTTGACCACTAGGTTGACTTAAGCATTTCATTTTATGTTATGTTGTGAAACCTTTTGGTGTACAAATTGTGTTTACCATGCTTGCCTTTGATTTGGTATGCTAGTATATTACACCATGCTTTGGTTTACTAGTCTATTATACCATGCTAGGCTTTGGATTGATTTGATAGTCTGTTACGCCATGCTTTGGTTTGCTAGTCTGTTATGATAGTAGTTAGTCATTCTGGATCCCCGTATAGTAATTCGATCCTACCAGACCTACACGTTACACGTAGTAGTACAGCCCGAGTTGTTACACCCAACAAGTTCTCGTAGTGGTTAGTACGAGATTTTCACAGACTATTGTTACAACCCATTGGTTCAGTCCACAAGGCATGTAGGCCCTATACCCACTTGTACCAAAGTTCACCGTATTGGGTTAGTTCACACATTCACCAATGGGCCTCCATTGTGTTACCGTTGTTGTGCCCACATACTTTGTTTGTTGCAAGGCCTCCAATATTTTACGGTCTAAGCAAGGCCTCGCGCTGTACCTACCGTTTATTACCATACCTTTTATGTTAGTAGGAAGGCTTTCAATATTTTAGTAGTAAGGGCCTCCAGTAGATTATTTTCTGGGTTACAACTATCGGACTACAACATTATATTTCCTACATTAGTTTTGTACGAGATACAAGTCTCTCCTACCTAAAGCAATGATTATAGTAAACACTCGGTTGATTATTCAGGTAACTTTATGAATAGCTTGCTTCCCTCATATGTTTATTGTTTCTGATATCATGTTCTTGGTTACTATTTGTACATATTAGTTGTTTATTTTCGATCAATGTTATATGTATTGTTTAAATGTCTAGCTGATAGTGGAACCACCAACACTATTTTAAGAAATAGACAACTGTTAGTTGAATTAATTCCTTACAATACCTATGTGACTACGATGATTGGATCATCTCAAGTTATCATTGGGCTAGGTAATGCTCAAATTTTGTTGCCAAAAGGCACAATGATTAAAGTCACATAAGCTCTATATGCACCAAGAGCTAATCGCACCTTGTTAAGTTTCAAGGATATCCATGCAAGCAGTTATCCTTTAGAAACAAGCACTGAAAATGGAATTCAATACACTAATGTATCTCTAATGCAAGGAAATGGATTTTAGAGAAGTTAATGAGTCACTCTAGTGGTTTGTACACCACAACGATTATGATTGTCGAATCCCATTTTGTTACCAACAATAAATTGTTGAAAACTGACTCTTACAAGCTTTGGCACAACCGATTGGGGGCACCCAAGTCGTTATATGATGATCTGTGTTTTTAAAAGAACTCACACAGACGTCCATTTTCTAGAATAAATGGGACAAAATATTTTTATAATGCAAAGAACATTGTGCTATCTAAAGTAACTTATGCACAATTTTTGCCTTCTAAAGTAAGTGAAGTGCAACCTTCGCCTTCTAAAGTAATTGAAGGGTATTTTCTCCCATTTTATTTGTTGTCCTTGTCTAAGGCACATCACTTATTTTTCCAAAGTCCTTGTCTAAGGCACATTGCTTATTTTCCAAAGCTTGTTTTTTAGCGAAAACAGGATCGAGACCATCCTATGCTAAAAGATATCAAAGAAAACATTCCATTTTTACGAAAATACAAGGTGATATTTATGGACCTATACTGCCAGAGTGCGAACCGTTCTTGTATTTTATGGTTCTGGTTGATTCTTTTGTCCACGAGAAATGCTGCATTTGCAAAGCTCCCAGCACAAACTGTACATTTAAGGGCTCACCATCCTGATTATCTAATTAAGTCTACCAGACTTGACAATGCTGGAGAATTTACATCTAAAGGATTGATGATTTTTGTATGTCTAATGAAATTGACATAGAGCATCTCGTACCCCATAAAAACTCAAAATGGTCTCGCAGAAGCTATCATCGAAAGGTCTAGATGATAGCTAGGGCACTAGTTATGCGGTACAACCTGCCTGTTACTGCTTGAGGGTACGTCATATTGCATGCAGCCTTACTTATTCGCTTTATACCCACTGCTAGCCAACCATTTCATGTGTACCAGTTGGTAACTGGATATGAGCCTGATATTTTTTGTATTTACACATATTTTTGGTTGTGCGGTATATGAGCCTATTACGCCCCCACAACGTACAAAGATGGGTCAATAAAGACGAAGAAATATTTATGTTTGTCCTCTAATTTGAACCTTTGACAGGCGATCTCTTTACCGCTAGATTTGCGAATTGTCACTTTGATGAGACAACTTTCCCGTCGTTAGGGGGAGGTAACGAAAAGGATTTCCTATGGGAACGACAGGGTTTGTCATGGTGTGTTTCCCACATTGTCTCATTTTGATCCCCACACTTCTTGATGAAAATGAAGTGAAAAGAAATACCGATATTCAGAATATGACTGTTTTAATTGCCTTGTGCATTTACTGATATCGCTAAAGTGACGAGATCACCCATACCAACTGCAAACGTGCCTGCAAGGTTAGAAATCCTTAACTAAGGATATGCACCATAAACTAAGGTGTTGCAACTACACTTTGTGGAAGTGTGGTTGAGGCTGTGGCTCCATCAAGGATGTTGGAGAGACCACCAGGTTCGACTAATACTCACCTAGAAAGAAAGTGGTTGAGTAAGGCACATTCTAACTATTTATGGCATCTGAAATTATCTCATAATATTGTCTCTAAATATGTCCATGAATCAAACTGGAGGATGCTCCGAAGTTTTAAATGATTCTAGAGAACAATGAAATCCTATTGGATTATGAGAATGCACATGAGTCAAGGAAGGGATCATGCACGCATAGTGATGATATAATTAATACATAGTTGCTCAGAAGTAGAGCACGATGAGATCGAACCATGCTTTATGTTGATTAAATAGAGCATATTGGCCTGCGCAATCCAGGAAGAACTAAATTCTTTGACAAATATACAGGTATTTTGTATGGTAGTGCTAACCACCAAGTGTAAATCCTGAGGGAAATATATTATTATTTGTCACAAAGCGTAGTGAGAATAATGAAGTCTCAAAATACAAAGACTCGCCTTGTGGCGCGAGGTTTCTCACAAACCCCTGGATCGCTTATAAAGTTTTTACTAGTCTCAGAAATACTTGAAATTAAGTTTATTGATGTGGTTATGTCATATCTCTATGGGGATCTTGATTCAGAGATATTTATGAAAGTGTCAGATGACCTTACATTGCCCAAATCAAGTAACTCTAAACCACGGAGTGCGTTTGAAATTCAATTGAAACGCTCACTTTATGGATTAAAATAATCCGTGCGGATATGGGAAGGGATATATAGTTAATGTACCCCTGCGTATTTATAAAGAAAACGAGTTCCGGATTTGGCTGTCATTGTCTACGATATGAATATAGTAGGCATTATTGACGAAGTTACAGAAACCAAGAGCTATTTGAAATCCGAATTTGAGATGAAAGATCTTGGGAAAACTCTGATGTGTCTACGATTTAAACTAGAACATCGAGTTTGTGGAATATTAATCCACCAGTTTGCATATGTCCAAAAGATACTCAGGCAATTTAATCTGGACAATGCATTCGGCTAGCACTCCCATGATTGGTCGAAGTTAAAATGTACATAAATATCCATTTCGTCCAAAGAAAGGTGACGAAGATGTGGTGGGAACCGAATATCCCTATCTAAGTGCAATAGGCGTATTATTACACTTAACACAATGTACTCGACCAAATATCTCCTGCTCAATGAACTTGTTAGCTAGATATAGCTTAGCGCCAACGCAGAGTCATTGGAATGATAACAAGAATATCTTTAAGGTACCATTGACATTGGGTTTGTTTTATCCCTATGAAAACGCAAGAAGAGTTTCTAATGTAATTGCAACTTCTTACACTGAAACCCCAAATAATATTTTGGTTGGTTTTGCTGATGATGGGTACCTCTCCGCCCACATAACGGTCGATCCCAAACTGGATATTTGTTTATCCTGGAGTTTGACCAAGAAAACCCTAGTGGCTACCTCCATGAACCACTCTGAGATCATTATCCTACATGACATGGTTCATAAGTGTATATGGTTAAGGTCTATCATTACACATATTTGAGGTACGTGTGGTTTGAGTTCTACCACTGAAGAGCCAACTTTCATTTACGAATATAATGCAGCTTGCATCAAATAAATCAAGCAAGGGTATATCAAGGGTGATAACATAGTGTATATCACCGATGTTATTTTGCAGTCAGCAACAACAATGTCTTCTAAAATCGTGGCATAATTATTTACTAACGCGTTGTCTAAGTCCACATTTGAAGAACATGTGAGAAGTATATTGCTAAAAGGAACTATCTGAACTCCCATCTGAAAGGTATAAGACTAAAAGAATTTTCTGATTCCCATGATTGCATAATTGCAGAGGACTAAGAACTTGTCTAACTGCATTGAACTTGTCCCACAGTATTGGACTAAAGAAATTCTCCAAACTCCCATGACTATATTGGACTAGAGAAATTGTCCAGCACCAGGGGGAACATCTAGTGGTACGTTGTACTCTTTTTCCCTTCACTGAGGTTACTTTTTCCCACAGGGTTTTGTTACTCAACAAGGTTTTTAATGAGACAACTGCAATACCAGAAGTGCAATGGAATATTTGTTGATTATGAAAGAACAATAATCTATTCTTCAACGAAAGTAATCACGGGGAGACATGGTAGACTTATAAGTCATCACCTATATTCACTTTCGAAAAGCTCATGACTAATGAAACTGTCTAGAGACTACCCATAATGAAATCAGGGGGAGATGCCGACATCAGGGGGAGGATCCAAGGATATGATGTCGACATATTTTGATTCGAAATGTGAAGCTGTGTTGTACTCTTTTTCCCTTCGATCGAGATTTGATTTTTCCCACAGGGTTTTGTTACTCGACAAGGTTTTTAACGAGACAACAACAACAACTACACTTGGCGTATATGCTGAATGCTGAAGACTGAAGATTAGATTGATATTACCGAACTGCATCGGAATCAAAGAAATTAAACACGATTATATGTCAAGCGAAACAACTTCCAGAAAGAAGTGAGAGCGTTATTCAGCATCACCATCAGCA
This sequence comes from Papaver nudicaule, assembly GCA_023529015.1. Taxonomy (NCBI): domain Eukaryota; kingdom Viridiplantae; phylum Streptophyta; class Magnoliopsida; order Ranunculales; family Papaveraceae; genus Papaver; species Papaver nudicaule. The sequence continues at coordinate 28,779 of JAJJMA010267095.1, read as the reverse complement.
AAGGCGTACATCAGGACTTATCGCGTTGTACTCTTTTTCCTTCGGTCAAGGTTTTGTCCCACTGGGTTTTCCTTGTCAAGGTTTTAACGAGGCAACATATGCGAGTTCAACTCTGTTATAAGTATTCTTAATATTGTACTCTTTTTTCCTTAGTTCAGGTTTTGTCCCTCTAGGTTTTCCTGACAAAGTTTTAATGAGGCAACTGACTTAGACACAATAGTCATCGACGGAAGAGCTACATCTGAAGAACTACTTTTGACGCTACAAGAAGTCACTGACCAACTTCAGCAGAGAAGCTTACCAAGGCTCGAGACGTTATACTCTTTCTCTTTTCAAGGTTTTGTCCCACCGGGTTTTTCCTTGTTCAAAGTTTTAGTAAAGCACTACATTTGGAGTTTTACTTTTAAACCGCACAAGGGGGAGTGTTGTAGGGCTTATGGCCCATGGATGTGCGGTCCAACTAGACAATTAGGGTTTCCCCTTACTTGTATATAAAGGATATTACATCCATGTAATAATACACACATCAATGAATAAGATATTTATATTCCTTTTCTCCATCTTTTCTACTTATTTAATGATCTCATTATTTCTCTGCTTTCCTCCCTAAGATAAACCTTATATCCATCCTATGTGACTGAAGCAAGGCTTGAATGACCATTGTATTAGTTTAGGCTAGCCCTATACGATTTTGATCTCTCGAATCAAAAGTACTCTTTTGCAGTGCATTGTTTTTCACCCTAAAACAGATAGACAGATGAATTCTGCAACATCCTCTATACTTATGTGTATGTCAGTTGAATCGTATTTTGTAGGCATATTTCCTTCGGGAAATTGGCCTACGACTATCGAAAGACTTCACTTGAGGGTTTGTGAAGCACATGTAGATATTATTTTCTAGGTAGTATCGCATCTTGTAATCTTGGTTGATTGCATTGGTTCTTGTCTATTATAAGGTCCTTATCTTCTGTTATAAGGCCATTCAAGAACAATCAATCAACTACATGATTGATAGAAACTATGTAAGACTGCGTATGCGTGGTAACTCTCAGTAGTTTCATTAGTTTAAGAATCAAACCTAGTTCTTCACTTTTGAGGTAGAGACAAAATAAGCATTGTTTACGTGCCAACCCTAATTCATAGAGATATTTTCGTATAGCCTTGATCATATATAAAGGCAGTCACTTTGGGTATTCTCTGTTATAGGCATATTGAGTACAAAGTCTTCATATCGGCTGAAGCAACTCATAGTCCTATAAAGGACATCAACTAGGGGAATCAAGTGTGCAGGGTCTTGCGAGACGTAAGGAGTACATCAGTAACTGAATCACTTGGAGCGTTGGTTCGGTGTCAACTACATTCCAGTCTGAATTCTTATAGTAGACTAGTGCTTGTAACGGCTTAATATTGTACGGTGTTCAAAACTGAACGAGGTCCCAGGGCTTTTTATTGCCGTAGCTTTTTTCCTCATTAACAAAACTTCTGGTGTCTTGCTTTGCTTTACTTTTTTCATTATATCATTGATCTATCATAATTAAAGTAAAAAAAAAATGTACGGCAGTTAATTCCAAATCTTTAATAAAAAATTACAAAGTCTTGTCTTTGTAGGAATTCAGATCTTGAAATAGAGATCAGGTCTAGATTAGACCCTCAGGTTTAAAACTTGGGTATTAGTTTTTGAGATCGTCCAAGTTATAAATCCATAGTTCACGAACCAAAAAGTTGGTGTTGTAATTTGG
>JAJJMA010267095.1:12973-27030 GCA_023529015.1 Papaver nudicaule | reverse complement strand
TCATCTTAATATCTCATCCGTCCATAACTCCATACATAACAAAAAAGAAAACCTAAAATCATTTTTATTCTTCCTCGTTCCTTCTCTCCGTCTATGTAGATGCGGCAAACTTTCAAACTTGCAGAGCTATTTCAGACACTTGTAGTTTACTAGTTTATGCTTCAAGACTTGAATGTTATAGTAGACTTTAAATTATATGGTCTTTAAGTTGTTTGAGCTTCAATTTTATGCATTAAGACTGTTTATTAGGAGGCGAGGATCAAATATTTGTAGGTAGTGCATACCAAAATTTTGGCTGAAAAATTGGTGGGTAACCCGACAACCCACCTTACCCACCCACCTTAATATTGGGTTGGGTTTGGGTAGGCAATTTTGAAACCCACCCTATGGTGGGTTGGCTTTCGATTTAGGCAAAATCCTACCCACCTGACCCAATGTGCAGCCCTAAATATGAGTGTTAACCAAATGTACCAAACCAATAAGCTTGCGACACTCGTTCTACCTTAAGTGTAACAACTGATCAATGTGATTTCCCTTTTTACGCTCATCTTAATTAGGAGATATAATACAAATTAATGTATTAAAAAAGGCAGTGACTAAATGTAACCCACAATTCAACTAAATACAACCCCACGATTAAAAGTCTAAATATTAGTAAACCTGATCTGTTTTGGTAACCAAAACCTATCGTTATTGTCAATGTTCTTCTAGCGATGATAGACAAAATGAATAAGTACAATGATGAAACGAAAAGTTAAATTTAATTAACAAACTGATCAAGAAAACCTAAAAGGAAAAGAAAAATTAGGAAAAATTAATCTAAGAAATCTCAGGTGGGGTTGTTTTTCAAGGATTAAAAGAAGGAAACCCATAAATAATTGTGAGTACAAGCTCTGTAATTATATTCCATTGGAGTCGATACAATAATGGAAATGGAACCATTTTTGAAAAACTTTCCATGATTTCTCTATTCTTCGTTTATAAGGTACTACTTGTTTTCAGTGTATTTGTTTTGGTCTCTTATCTAAGCAACAGTTTCTGATATATTGTCTTTACCAATTTCTTTTTGTTATAAATTCAAATGATGTTACAAACCCACAGTTTTAAAAATCCTAATAAAAGCCCCGATGATAACCTTGATCAGGTCCTTCACTAATAAATTTAATGAAAGGAGTTGTTTATGAGCGATTGAATTTTGATTCAAGGGAAAGGAGTTGTTGTCCAAGCAATCGTTCTTTTAATGGTAGTGGTTGCTAATACTAATCAAATTAAAACACTAAATCTCACCATTAATGTTGTTAAATCAGGTTTAAAGGAAAAAAAAGAAGCACAATATGATGATAAACGTGGGTTTTAGTTACTCTCGTATATTAGGTTAACATTTATTTAAACTTTTTACTGTGGATTGTACTTAGCTTTTTGTGGGTTTTATTTAGTCACTCCCTTAAAAAAAATATTGGCTCCTAAAAAAATATCAAAATCAAGCGAAGATTTAAAATGAAAATTAATTACATTGAACATTTAATTAGTACTAATTACTCACCGTTATCGTGAACTGATCATTCACTTAATGAAATTCTTTGATACATCGATCTGTATAATTGTTGAACATACGTATCATCGTGAGATATAGCTAGGTATAATTTTCACCAACTAATTAGTTCGAAAATATACATATCATATATATTTTTCCATTGATTTATTTTCATGATCATGGTATTCCAGTATCTGTATATACCAACATCAATGCTCTTAAAACCTTTATAAATGTAAGTGAAAAAGCAGGGGTACCGAAATACAACCAACTTTTTGTTTGGGCTCGTGAGACTTATGATCAGATCTGGACGATCTCAAAAATCAATATCCAGATCCGTTAACCTGAGTTTGGATCACAAGGATCAGTCCAACGCAAGACAGGGTCTTGGTAAATCCAAGGGATGGATTAAGGACAACGATCAGGTTTATAATAACGTACTTCTTGTGTTTGCTTTAATTATATAGTCAGAGAATATAATGCGGAAAGTAAAGCACACAAGACACCAGAGATTTTTTTAACGAGGAAACTACGACCTGTAGAAAAGCCTCGGGACCTCGTCCAGATTGAACAACGCACAGTACAAACTGTCTACAAACACGAGCCTACTATAAGACTTCGGTCTGGGATGTAGCAGAGACCAATTCCACCTTCCAAGCGAACTGGATACTGTCGCACTCCTTACGTCTCTAGATCCCCCACAGATCGTCACACACTTGATTCCCTTAGCTGACGTCCTTTACATGCCTAGGAGTTGCTTTAACCGTTGTTAAAGGCTTGTGTCAACAATTCCAGCTTTGCCACCTAAATTATCAACTGTATGTTTGAACTGTCCTCTATCAGTTTGACATACACAAAGTGACTTCCTTCGGATTGCTCCAGGTCATACGGAAATCTACTTACAAGCGGGGGTTGACAAGCAAACCGAGTAAACTATGCCCAACTTGTCTCTACCTCAGTTGTAAAAGAAGAATCACTTAAGAAACTTATACAACTGGAGCTAACTAGGTCTTACAACACCGAGTGCAGCCGTGCGTTGCTTCCTTTCAAAACCCTGTGTGTAACGTATCAGTTCTTGAATGGCCTTATATCAGAAGAGAAGGGCCGTAGAATATACAAGAACGTGATCAGGTTACCAAGGTTACAGGTTACTCCGATTTCATCCACTAAGGTCTCAATCTCCTACCTGTGCTTCCCAACTCTCAAGAGAAGTCTTTATAGTCGTAGGTAAATCCCAAGAGGAACTGCTACCTAATAGAGGATGACTATACCACAACAAGCATTCACCGAGGTGAAAAGAGTTTTACGATCTCTTCCCTAAGGAATCTTCACGTATGCTTGATGCTTGCAGTATTCGTCCTTAGACACCTCTATTTATAGCACTCAATAAGATATGTTGCTTTGGAATAAAGCAACTAATTACTAGTCCCACAAGTTTTGGAAACCCTAAACTTGCAAACCAAGTAAAAGAGATTTATCTCAATTGAAAATCATTTATCATTTATCTGCCAAGTGTTTTATTAGCTCATAAACACTTCAAGATTGATATCCAACAGACCAGAGATAATCTTTATCTTATTGACACATTGAGAACCGTTAGATGAACCACATAATATATTTTCGTGATAATCCAAGTCCAACTAAGAGATAAAGGAGTTCAGAGTTTAACCCGAGTGAAAATCCCAAAGAATATTCACCTGGGACGGTTCGCAAACCGTCCATCTGAATCACAGCCAAAAGTATCGATTTTGGGTTAACGTTAGGTACGCGTACAAAATGACACTTTGGAACTCAGGAGAATTTCCGAGTTTCTGTTCACGTACGGTTCGGGAACCGTCCGACATTCTGATTAGGGTTTAACTGGATTCGCTGGAAGTTATGGGCTTAACCAGTACTTAGACGTGTTAGACGTCCTCAGCTATAATCCACTAGACTCTTGCTCAAGAGTACTCATTTAGATTCACCCATATCCAACAAGTGATTTGCAAGCAAACCATTGCAATGGACAAATGGTAATGAATCTATCTCATGCATTCTTGTAAACTTAGTATTTGCGGGAACAAATACCAACATAACACATGGTCATGTAGACAAGAATACGATCTCAATCGCTATTAATATCACTACTAAAGTAGCCGACTATTTCGAAAGATAGAGAAAGTAGAATAGAAGAATTTCCATAAAAGTCATAACTCCTACTAACCTTTTGTCGATGAAGAATAATTGATGTCTTCTTTGTCTTCACAGTCTTCGTCTTCAAGGTCTCTACTACTCTGTCTATATCCCATTTCCGAAATCTAAACTCTAGTAGGCTAAATCAAGAATTGAATTTTGACACCTAAAACTGACAACTAGCTTGACATACCAACGCTAGTGGGTTTGACCGGACAATGCCCTAACAGTAAGCATATGAATTTTAGCAGAATCTCAAGAGGATGTGTGTGAGGGATGTATTTCAAAATCTTACTTAAATTGTTTAATTGTTGTTTTGATTTTGGCTTGAATTTGATATTTAATTGAGCCACAAATATCGTAGAGATTAAGAACAATAACTTCGTGTTTTTTTTTTTTTTTAGTATTGAAGATACGAAATTAGGTTTAGATCATACCTTCACCAATTATCCGGTGTGAATCCGGTGATCTAAGAGATAATTAGACTTTGCTTTGATCTACTAATCTTCTTCTAGTGATTGAATCTACATGATCGACAATGTGGTATGAACAATTTGCTTCAACTAACCATTCCAACAGTAAAGTAAAGTGAGAGATTGTTTAGAGAGAAAGAGTCTAGTCTTATTTTCTCATTAATGAATTACTTGGTTTACAGATGAGGCATGGCAGGCCTTTTTATAGACGAGGGGAATACAAGTTTAGGGATAAATCAGTAAATACATCAAATAAATATCTTAGATCTGATTGTTTCGCTCGAATTCCCGCCTCTTGGATGACATAACCTCGTAGTCTCCTTAGCAGTCTTCGATGTTGCTCGACCGCCTTAAGTCGTGTCGGGTTCTGTATCCACAGCCATTTGCGCCTATCCGGACTCTGGTGCCTTGGTTTGATCCTCCTCTGGGTCTTCATGCAGGACCTGCAGTACTTCTCATCCAGTTCTTGTTGCCTTCTGTGGTGGATGCTATATTTTTTCATCTACATATTTACCCCCGGTTTATTAAAAATTAGTCTGAGGACTGGTTTTGAATTAAACTTTGTGTTTTTAGCTGTATTTGGACATTATTGTGTCTTAGCTTTTGTAGGTTCTGTTATATGATTTGGAATTGAAATTTTGTCTGTTGGGGGGTACTGCGTACTCCTTCCCAAAAACATTTAGTGCAGAATGCACGTTTTGTATTTGCAAGATGGCAGGTTCTGCTTTATTTATTATGTTACTTCTATTAATTATTTATTTATTTATTCTTTTGCAGGTATTGTATGACCTTTCATATCTTTTTTTCCAGCATGACCGACATGTGTCTCTCATTTTTGTTGTTTAATAACATTCTTATTTATAATTTTTCTCATAATATCACTTTGTTCTTTTTCATCTTCTTCTGTTTGCAGAGAAATTATGTACTTCTACATTATCCTACTTCCTTTTCTTAGATAATTACAATGTCTGACTTACCTATTCTACCTGATTTGGATTTTTATGGCAGTAAGTATCTTTTTCTCAATTTTTCCAGCCTTTTAGGGTTTAATCTAATTTCCGATGTTACTCAGTCAGTAATTTCTCCCGGAGGTCTGCTGATTTCTCAATATCATCTCGGAAATATTGATTTTCCGTTAGATTCTCTGATTTGTGAATATCTCATTTTGATTGGTCTGTCGCCATGTCAAATGGACAACAAATTTTATTTGATGATGCGGAATGCTGCTTCTTTTAATTCCAATGTTTCAGATGTTAAAGATAAAATCACTTCTCTTGATATTTTTCAGAGATATGAAGTTTATCAATTGTCTCCTGAGCTTCCTCATGTGTATTCAATTCATGCTAGAAATTGTAAAATCTCACTAGGAATTGAGTATTGTGAGTCTTCAAATACTTTAGATCAATTTGTCAATCAATTTCCATTACTTGTGACCGGCGATTGGGGAGATGTCTCTGGTGTGCTCAAATTTCCTTCTTTACTTCCACAAAAACTTCCTTATCGTTGTAAGTTAATTCTTCTTTACTTATCTTTCTTTTTATAAATTTTAACTTTAGTGTTTGAAATCTGTTTGTTTATATGAGCAAGTGAAAAAAATTGTTGTAGGTGTTTTGCCTCCTAGTAACATTGTTCTTATACAGAACTATTATCATAGTATTGGTTCTCTTGATGTATCAAGCATGAATATTTTAAGTATGAGTCATACCGCTGGTTTGAGAGACAATAGAGTTGCAGGGGATTTTGATGCATCAATTCACCGAATCCGGTATTCCTTTCCTTTGAGTTTGGATGATTTGATGACTGCTGGGCCATCGACTGTAATTACAGATTTTGATGACCCCGTTACTACTTCTATTATTTCTTCAGAACCTGCTTTGGAAATTCCCAGTTGTTCTTGTCCCTCTGATTCAAAAGGGAAATTATTCCTTGATGAAGGATCTGTTAAGTGTACTTTTGATGAGAATGCTCAATTATATTCCTCGAAAGAAGAAAATGTTGATTTGGATTCTTCTGAAGGAACGTTATTTAAGCAGTTTCATTATTCTCGTCTTTCTTGTTATTCCAGTGAAGTTGACCTCTCTCGCCTTCAGAAGAATAATATAGAAGTTTTCGATATGCTTAGGAAAATGATTTCCATTCCTCGTGTTGATGATATTACTGCATTGAATCGAATGAACTTTCACGACTATCGAAATTGTTCTGTTGAGAATTTCTTGAAGGTAAATTTTTTTGAATTTTTGCTCTGTTATAAGCTTTCAGTGTTGTATTTGATTGTGTTTTTCATCATTAACTTATGTATTTTTTTTAGGTTCTGACTGATCTAGTCAATTGTTATCAAAGGATTGAGTGTTCTGAAGGTAACTTGTCGATTGCTAAGGATGAGATCTTATACTGGAAAGATCTGATCTCTGAATCTCCTGGTGCAACATCTGCTAATATTGCTTTGCAATCAAAAGTTTATGGCTTGAAGCACCAACTTTCTGAAATAGAATCTCATTATAGACAATCAGTTTATGAGCTTGTTTCTCTTAAGGAATCAATTGTTTCAGCTGAAACTGAGAAAAGTACTTTGCTTAAACAATCGAAGCTTTTGGACACTTTGCTTATTGATGTTACTAATCGTAACACACAATTGAAGAATGAACTAGAGTGCAGGCAATCACAATTTTCTAAGTTAACAGTTGAAAAGTCTGCTTTAGAAACTAAAAGGGATCAATTGGAGGATGAAATTTCTACTTTGAAGCTTCAGTTAATGAAAAAGGCAGCAGAGGAAACTATCAATGTGGAGATTAATAATGAGATTTGTGATGTACTTTCTGTTTCTGCCAGAGATTTTGAATCTTATTGTTCATCTAATGTTGCAGATTCTGTGAAGCATGTTGTTTCAAATGTCGTAGACTATGTATTATACGATGTTAGTCCTGATCATATATAATAATAAAAAAAGAAATGTCATCATTTGCACCTTTCTCTTACAGGTTATGTATAATTTTTCTTTGTTTTTCGTAGTCAGTTCTTGTCTTTCTTCTGATGTTTTTATTAATAGGGTTTTTATCTCTTCCCATTGAGAATACAGCTTATTCTCAATTGGTGCGGACAGTCTTATTTCGAGATACCTGGCCAGGGTCTCTTTCTGTGTTGTCATTTGAACTTCAGGTTTGAGCTTGTATTTGATTTTGATCAGGGCAGCTCTTTACCAGGATCAGTCTTAGCTATTTAATGATAGCGATGGTCTGTGTTATATGACATCAGATTCTGCCATATAACATTTGGACCTGAGTAGACCATAATAGGGTTTATTGTTTCCCCTTAATGCCTGTGATCTGAAAGACTTTGTTTTGGAACTTTTGACTACTATATCAATTTATACTTTAATTGTTTATTATAATAAAATTTTGACAGGTTCTGCAGAATTTTTATTATTTCCTTAATTGCACTTATGTGTTAGCTTATTTTCTTAAATCTTTATATTTATTTTCCTCATTGTATTCTTATATATATATATCTGAAAGGGGGAAAAGAAGAGGAAAGAAGATTGTTTCTCTGATGGATACAAAAGAATACCTAGTGAAAGACTTGTCATGCTTTGAGAAATCTCTTCCTTCTTGCCTCCAACTGTCTATCCGTCGTCCTATTCCGCATAATCTGAAATTAACAGAAATTAATCATGATCAAATTCGAACCGGCGAGCTTTTACTCTCTGAATCCCATCTTACTAATGGTTTCTTGATTCCTATTCCATCTATAACTCTTGAATTTTTAGATCTGAAAGGTTGCTCTCCTGGCCAGATTCAATTTTATAGGTTTATGGCCAGGATTATTAATCATAATTCTTCTTGTTCATCTGATTTAAGAGTTGGTTCTCACCACCTTTGTAAGAGATATATCATTAAACTCAGTAAAGACTCCGGTTTTTATTATATTGAATCTAAATTTCCTTGCTGTAGTTTAGGTTTCAAATTTTATGATGAAGACGTTGTTGAGGATCAAATTGATTCTCCGATCATTATCTCTGGTATGTGGCAATTGGGGAGGCCTCTAACCAATGATGATGACCGCTTTAGTACTGTGTTTAATATAAATCCGTTTTCATGTAAGTTCAATAAATCACTTAAGGTGTAAATTTTTTTATTGTTATTATCTAAGTTTCTCTTTTATAATTATAATTATTTATTATATATTTTGTTTTTAGCTTCCTACAGGTTTGATAGAGATGTTGAGGCAAGGCTGAAAGAATTTTTCAAGTCTTTAGAAACTGAAAAATATCCCGATAATCGGAAGAGAATGGTGGAAACCGTTTCTATTAGGTGTGGTCATGCCCCCTATTTTTCAGATCTTCCTGTTAATTATAGCTTTGCAGATCCTGATACTAATGTCAGGGTCTGTGATCATAGTTTTGAGCAAGGATCTATTGCAGGGCCTGTTTTAAGAAAAAGGAAATATGTTTCTGAGGATGCTCTGATGCATCATTTGAACTTTTGGGATTCCCTTTCCTTTCAAAAGCCAGTACCTGATATTCTCAAACATAAGATTAATGAATCTTTGAAGACGATGTCTATCGAGGAATTGGCATTAAATGCTTCTGTGTCATTTTCTGAGGTAAGAATTTTATCTCTTACTCCCTCCGTCCCTCTAAAATAGGCGGAAAAGCAAAAATTTCTTTGATTAAGAAATTATCTTGAATTCCTACATATCCATCTACTTTCCTGTTTTACCCTTTGTCTCATTCTTAACACAATCTTTTATGTATAATTAGTAAGGGTTTTAGGTGGAAAAAACCATCTTGGAATTGTAAATCCGCCTATTTAATGGGACTACAAAAATTTGAAACTCCGCCTATTTTAGAGGGACGGAGGGAGTAGTTTGTTAATATACTTTTTATGTTATCTTGATATATATATATTTGTAGATTTTTGCTCTTTTCCCAATGTTGCTAAAGAGTATTATCAATGGTGATGCAAATTCTGAGCTAGTAGCAAGAAAAGATGAACAAATTTCTCTTTTGAAAGCCGAAATCAAGGTTTTCAGAGAGCATAAATCTCATCTTGAGAAGGATCTTCTTGCAGCAAAGACATAAATTCAACTTCTTCTTTTACATTTTTCTTAGAAATTAATATCGATTTTTGCTCTTAATCATGAGCTTTTATTTTGTATAAAAAATGTATGTTAGACATGGTCATGATCATAATGACTTAAGAAATTTTTGGTATGTGTGCTCTCTCAGAGCTTTTCATATAATAATTGTTAGCTCTCCTTGGGCTATACAAAATTTCTATATTTCTAATATTTGTCTAAGCTTTATGTGATTTAGGTGACTGGAGCTTTTTATTTATGCATCCGTCGAATCACTTCAATCTCATGTATTTCGTTTCTTCCAAGAATTACATCGTGTGATGATCCACAATCTAAAATAATGAATGTGACCCATGTTCTAATTTGGCCTGCTCTGATAGGCAATGTTATTTCCCCTAACGGATGAATTCTTGATCCATCAATGTTCATAATCTGTAAACTTTTCGTCTTAAAATTTTTCTTTGTAAACAAATCCATTCTTCTGGCTTCTTCTGAAAAGATTATGTTGTAGATTGACCTCTGATCGACTAATACTTTTCTGCAATGACATTCATCAATAATTATCTCTATTTCTAGTGAATCTAGGTTAGGTTTTGCCCATTCTGTCATCCAGTAAATATGATTCTGTGAGTTATCTGTATGCACCCTTTGAATTTGTTCCTGATCTTCAGTCTGTTTGTACTTTGTATTTTCTTCTGTTGATAAAATGAAATCTCCCAGATGCCCTTCTTTTATTCTGTTATTAATGTATTCTCTTAAACTTCTGCAAAAATTCGTTTCATGTCCATTTTCTCCATGATATTCACAATATTACTTTGATACGCTATCTTTCTTCAAGTATCTCTGCTTGAGGTAGCACGGTTCCTCCTTCATGTATCGTAAGATAATTTCTGGTGCTGTATTTATCTTTATAAATTTCCCTTCTTCTTATATCCAATTCTTATTGGTGCTCCTTTTTGATGGATGAACTTTATCTTTATTTGAGTAATTTCTCCTATTTTCATTATCCTTGGAAAGTGCTGCTGCAGCTTTGAACCTTTGTAAATAACTTGCAAGAGATTCCCCTTTCTCTTGTTGTATGTCGATCAGTCCATGAAAAATATCTTCCGTCTTCTTTTTTTGTTGATGACCTTGATCTCTTAGTTTGAATAACTAACAATTGCTAACATTTTCGTGAAATATCTTTCGGAATCTTCTATTAATTGGGGAGTCTGGGATGTTATTGGGTTTCTTCCTTTGTCTTCGTGAAAACTGTCTCTGCTATCTCCAAGGGATGTTGTTAATTTCAAAGAAGATTTTAATCCTTCTTTCAACACTTCAAGAATTATGTTTGATTCTTCAGGTACTGTATTGTGTTGCCTCTGCTGCAGCATCCATGGTTGTCCTTCATTTCGTTCTTCCGTAAGCCGGGATTTATCGATTTCACTATGTGTCTTGAGTTTTTCCAACTCTTCATTCTGCACCTTGAGCTCATATTTTAGAGGTTTATACCTTGATGCTTGCTTTCTCAAAATGACAGGAGCTGTTGGCAAAGCTTTGTCGTTTTCCATTAATTGTTGTGTTATTGGTTCTTTCTTCGCGATACCTGTGGTTGAAGCTTCAACTGTTGATGAGTGTGTGATATTAGTTGTTTGAATAGTAGATGCAGGATCTGCTTTAGTAACTTGTGGCGCTGTATCAGGTCTTGTAGGTGTCCGTAGTGGCATTCCCAGAGTGTGCACTGTTGTTGTATTCCGACTATGGAGATGATATCCCTGATCTTGTTTGTCCTTGCTTTGTAGTAGTCCGTTATGGAGATGATATCCCTGATCTTGTTTGTACGCACTTTGGGGCCATCTTTCTTATGAACTTCACCAATTAAAAATTAAATAATTAGCAAACTAATGATTTATATATTTGAATTTAGTAAAAAGAAATCTAGATTATTTGTTAGTAAAAATAACTATATTTGAGTTTAATTCAACAAAATCTTAATATTCTTCATTTATCTTTGCATGTCTCTGATTCTATTTTTGTTCGCTCCTCTTTTTGTCATTGAATATCAGATCTGAAAAAGATTACTTGTATCTGAAATTCAGATTCGCAAAAATTAGATCACGGATATGAAAATAATCTTTCTAGAATTTTCTTCTGATTAAACATTGGTAAATCTGCTATATCTACTTTCAAGAAATCTGGATGAAATATATAAGAAAATGAACATTAATCATTTCATTCTAACAAAATACGTTCCGCTAATTAATGAAACAATCGCATTCCTCAATATTTTCGATGGAAGATCTCCTAATAACCATTATTGTGAGTTGGATTTTCTAAATCTAAAGGATCAATTCGGTCTGTTGCTAAAATATCTGACGGTTATAAATATTGTCATAGTTTAACGCCTATCTACTGGATCAAAACTTCATATGAGTATATATATTTACCTCTAACAGAGTCTACATGCTATTTTTCGTTTACTAACTCTACAGATCTAGGTTTTTATAATCAAATCTTAACAAATTTTGAATATGTTTCTCTATTTTTCTAAACGTAACTGAATTCTAAAGGATACGATTTAAATCTGGACCTATGTGATATTTGACTATAGAAAACTTTGAATCATGTAATATATTTCATAATATAAACATGCAGAAATAGATTTTATGCATTTTAAAAGCTTAGTAATTAAATTTAATCGATACTTAGATGAAAATAATCTTTTAATTTAATAGAAACTTCCCTGAGCGTGATTTCTTTTAGATCTGTTAGCTTTTTTGGTTTGATCACGTCTTTGAATCTTCATATTCATTATTTCTTTATCTTTCTCATTTCAGTCATCGCTTTTTTCTCATGAAAATATTAAAAATATTAGATCAATCTTCCAATTGTTATTATTTGACTACATATACTTCTAATCTATCATCTAAAAATGTTTATTTACTCAAATTTCTAATTAAACATTAAAATTTTCAGATCTGTAATTTTATGATTTAAAATTTCATTTTACCGCCAAAAGGTTTCGATCATTAAATACTTTGAAAACGTAATGAAATTCGTTGAAAACAGTTTTAAAACTTTCCAATCTGAATGATAACGATGAATTATGCTCTAAAAAATAAGAATTCAAGCTTAGTCGGCACCAAATGAAGATACGAAATTAGGTTTAGATTATACCTTCACAAATTATCCGGTGTGAATCCGGTGATCTAAGAGATAATTAGACTTTGCTTTGATCTACTAATCTTCTTCTAGTGATTGAATCTACTTGATCGACAATGTGGTATGAACAATTTGCTTCAACTAACCATTCCAACAGTAAAGTAAAGAGAGAGATTGTTTAGAGAGAAAGAGTCTAGTCTTATTTTCTCATTAATGAATTACTTGGTTTACAGATGAGGCATGGCAGATCTTTTTATAGACGACGCGAATACAAGTTTAGGGATAAATCAGTAAATACATCAAATAAATATCTTAGATCCGATTGTTTCGCTCGAATTCCCGCCTCTTGGATGACATAACCTCGTAGTCTCCTTAGCAGTCTTCGATGTTGCTTGACTGCCTTAAGTCGTGTCGGGTTCTGTATCCACAGCCATTTGCGCCTATCCGGACTCTGGTGCCTTGGTCTGATCCTCCTCTGGGTCGTCATGCAGGACCTGCAGTACTTCTCGTCCAGTTCCTGTTGCCTTATGTGGTGGATGCTATATTTTGTCATCTACAAGTATAGTATGAAATATGAAAAGAACGTAGTATAGAATTAGTCAATATTAATATGAAAAGACAAGTGTAACAATTCTACTGCAAAATAGAACACGACAAAATTTTGGCACAAATGATACGAATCGTAACAGTATTTTGTGACATGCATGGTCCAATCCTTGTGTTTAAATATGGAAAGAACGTCGACATCTTGTTCCCACGGACGTAGTAGTGAAAGGGACCTAACTTTATCACCCTTTTGATAAGCCATATCCACATGGCCAATCTTTTGATGATTGAGTTGAATCGGTCTCATCAACATATATAGTATCTAAATATTTCCCAAAGTAGTATGAGCATCTATTGATCTTGAAAAATTTAGGTTTATCAACTACTAAAGCACTAGATAGGGTTTTGCGGAATGAATCTTAATTCTTAACTAGATACTGCAATATCTGTTTATTATGATCAACAATTTCGAATTAATGAATAGGTATAATGATTCGTTAAAAAAATAAATGACTATCCATTTTAAGAATAACTAATTCACTACCCTCCTAGTAACTAGACACCCATTTATTTGAGAATTGACGAAAATCCCTTTTATCTTTATTATTAACCTCATTTTTACGACCAAAATATCTTAAATTTAGTGAAATATGGAGTTACTCAAATTCCAGATGTGTATTTTCTAGATGGCAAACGTTTTAAGATATATTAGTAGTGACGACCAGTTAGACAACAATTTTAGGATCCGAGATAATCCATCTAAAATCATCTTTCTTTGGTGATAGATTTGATTAAGATGTGAAACAACTTCTGAGACTACAAGAACCTTATATATTAGGGATCATCTCAGGCTCAAGAAAGATTTCTTATTTCAATCTCAAAATTACACAAAAAAAATAAAAAAACACAATATCTTTCTTTTTGACCAGTAAAGGGTTAAGCTTTATTGATATGAAAAGAAAATTTAAGGTACAAGCTAAGGCCAAAATGCTAAAACCCAGTTACAGTTGTTACCCAGAGTTACAAATGTATGTGTATACAAAATCTGCTTAAGGACTTTGTACTACACAGCCATTAGGAGAATCATCGAAACTATTGAACATGGGTATCTCAAAAGC
>JAJJMA010267080.1:0-10940 GCA_023529015.1 Papaver nudicaule | reverse complement strand
AATCATTATGTCGGAAAGCTGGGTCCAAAAACCATGACTCAACCCATTGTGAAACTGAAACACCACTTGCAGCCATTGAATCAATATTGATAATCATTCTTCTCTAAACACCTCTAGCATGTCTACAATGTAGTAAAACATGCTCAATGGTTTCTTCAAATAATCTACAGATGCCAGATTGCAAAGTCGAGACAGAATCTATAAAGGACAGCTTACAACGAGTAGGATTGATCTATCTTACACATTTCCAGACGAAAATCTTAATCCTATGAGCCACCTGCGAACCCCAAATAGCCTTCCAAACTGAGTTATCTATAGTTCTCCCTCTTACTATAACACCTGAACTGCTAGAAATCAAGTGATTGTAAGTACTTTTATCCGATAATTTACCATTTTTAGCCGGCATCCAAATCATACTGTCCTCTTTGCTACCATCAATGAACATAGCTTGAATTTTATAAGAGGTCTGCGCATCAAAAAGACGATTCAAAAGCGCAACATTCCAGGTATGTGTATCAGGAAAGAACAATTGATATACGTACTCATATTGCATGAAATCCTCATGAACATGTGATGGTGGATGTGACAAGCCTATAACCCACTTATCAAGCCAAATCATTGTTTTCCTACCATCATTGACCTCCATGAAGTAATTTTGCTGAACCACTTGTAATCCCTTTTGAATACCACTCCAAAACCATGAAGTTTCACTAGGAAATTCAGTTTGATGTCTCAAATCTCCACCACCTCCATACTTAGCTGTTAATACCTGACACAATAATTGATCTGATTCAGAACATAACCTCCAAGCCAACTTTGTAATCAGTGCCTGATTTAACTTATCTAAATCTCTAAAAGCTAAACCACCCTTATCTTTGGGAGTACACAGTTGTTCCCATGCTAACATGTTGACCCCTCGATTAGATTTGTAGCCCCAGATGAACTTTCTTTGGATTGAAGTAAGCTCACTCAAAAATGTAGTAGGAAGTAAGAAAGAACCCATCTGATATAAAGGAACAAAATTCAGCACATGCTTGACCATGGTACTCCTTGCAGCTTGAGTCAATGATTTAGAAGACCACCCACTCAATCTGTTTTGAAAATTATCTTTAATGGAAGCAAAAGCTTCCTTCTTAGAGTGACCAATAAGTAAAGGAGAACCTAAATACTTCTCCTTAGCAGCCATAGGTGTAACACCAAGAATATCAGTTAATCCTTCTGCTACATCCAATCTTGTTAGCTTGCTGAAGTGCACTGAAGATTTCTCAAAGTTTATTAACTGCCCTGAAAGAGCACTGAACTCACCTATAACTTCCAGTATGCTATGAACAGAAACCAAATTAAGATCAAGCAATCATCTGCAAAAAGTAGATGATTAATAGCTGGAGCATTACCAGCCACTTTAATACCAATAATAGACCCATCATTCATTGCTAAATGCAACTTCCTAGAGAGAAACTCCATGGCCAAAATGAACAGATAAGGGGAAGAGCAATGCTGTCCCGCGCGGCCACGCGGGGCAGCTTAATAAGCTAGCGGGTTGCTAGGCATTGGATGTAGCTAAATCTCCCAAATGCGTTTTCCTAGGCAGAGTTATAACTGTTGCCAGCTAATAAGATGTAGATATTACCTAACAGGTCCTCAAACAGTGATACTATAAAAAAAGAACACCCACACGTAACCATCTTCTCCCCTAAATTTAAGTTTTCTCTTGCAACTTCACTTTTCTCCTATCTTTTTCTTCTAAACCTTCATTTTTTGATCAACATCTTCTAAACCTTCATTGGTTCTGTAGATGGTGAAAAATGAGAGAGGGACAAGATTGTCAAAACACTCTCGAAACCATGTCTTATTAAAGGAAATTGCCTATTCAGGCTCATCTCTATAGCTCAGAGTGCAACCCACTCCTTGAGATGAATAAACTCTCTATGAGCTCTCTCTTATAACTCCGGTGGGGAGGGTAATATCATAGAGCAGTACTAATGATCTCACCAACATATTAAACCCATTGATCTGCCCAGAGTCAGGCCACTTAATGGTACACGGTGAAGAATCAACAGAGACGCATCCTCGTGGATTTCCTCTTAAATACGACTCAACACACGAGTCTTGGTGCAAACCTCGGAATATTGAAGCTCCAGGCCGGTCCGGAGCTCTCTGAGAAGCATACACCAGCCTAAATAGGCCTAAGCGGACCCAATCCCAGAGTCAGGATGGTCTAGCATACCATGGATAAACATGCCATGACCTCAAGTGTGTTGTAGCATAAGCACTCACACCGCGACTAAGGCACAGGCTGCCCAAAGTCGAGCTTGGCCAGATGCCAAAGCCATAAACGCCACATAGCATGGCACCATAAACCATGAAAAACCATGGATTCACGAGAAATCAACCTTGGCCAAGAGGCCAAGGCCATGGCACAAGAACGCCACAAAGATTGGCCTAGCTGGCCTGTCCAAAACACGGCCATGGGCCATGGCGCCATATTCATGGCGCCACAAGGTGTCTTGCCTTGGCCAAAAGGCCATGGCGCCATATTCATGGCGCCACAAGACACATAGCCTGTCCAAAACACGGCCATGGGCCATGGCGCCATATTCATGGCGCCACAAGGTGTCTTGCCTTGGCCAAAAGGCCATGGCGCCATATTCATGGCGCCACAAGACACATGGCCTATCCAAAACACGGCCATGGGCCATGGCGCCATATTCATGGCGCCACAAGGTGTCTTGCCTTGGCCAAAAGGCCATGGCGCCATATTCATGGCGCCACAAGACACATGGCCTATCCAAAACACGGCCATGGGCCGTGGCGCCATATTCATGGCGCCACAAGGTGTCTCGCCTTGGCCAAAAGGCCATGGCGCCATATTCATGGCGCCACAAGGTGAATAGCTCGTCCAAACTAACCTTGGCCAAGGGCCAAGGCCGTGGCGCCATGAGCCATGGCGCCACCATGACTAAACGCCAAAAGCGCGTTCCGAACCAACCTTGGCCATGGGCCGTGGCGCCATAAGCCATGGCGCCTCCATAACTAACGCCAAAGCGCGTCCAAGCACTTGTGGCCTTGGCCAAGACCAAGGCCACTCCTACACTTGTGTCCAGGAGACACCACACCATGTTGGTCACGACAATCAGTCGTACAGCCCAACTCAACTCAACTACGCAATAGCCGCGTACTACTCGCTCGAGATATCAAAACATCACACGGGGGGATAACTTTAGGGGTATTGGTCTGGCGGTCTACGGCAGTTGAAAGAAACTGATGGAGATGGTGGGCAGTTACGAGAAGATGGCACGAGTGGGCATGCTCTACACAACTCAGGCAGTTACGGAAACTAACGCATGTCCTCCACTCCTCCACTCTTCCACGATGTCCACCTTCTCTGTCGAGAGATCAGGGTGAGTTCAAACTATAAATAGAGGCTTCCTCTATCTTCCAAGGCAGAACGTTCAGAACAACTAGAACACCAAGAATATCCAGAAAACACATAGAGCCTCAGAGAAAAACACCTGAGAATCTAAACTCGTTCTAGCCTTGGAGATTTCTAGTCGACTTCACGACGGAAATCTTGAACTCAAACACCCAAAAACTCACCTTCAACCTGATCTCAAGTTTCTTCGCTGTTTCCCTCCCTAGACCAACCTCTATCCTCTCTGTGACCGAAGCAAGGCGGGAACGGCCATCCTTGGTTTAGGCTTGCCTTGTTCGACTTTGATCTCCGAGCACTACGAAAGTACCCAGAGACGGTACACTTGTTTTTACAGGTAAAAACAGGTTCATCCTTTGATAATCAACATTTAAAATAAATCTTTATAGTCTAATCAAATGTGTTAAACAACATATAATCCATCCACCTTCCATTTTCCTTGTTTGGGGATTTATTACTCTCCATTGTGATTGTTTGGATAGAAAACTTAATCCATGCATCCACCTTCCACTTTATAGTTTCCCTTTTATCGTCTCATCTTATAGAGTGATTTTTGATGTTTAATTAATTCCAGTTATAACTAGTTTACAGAGAACTAGTGTTTGATGTTTTTGTTAAGGTTTGGTAAATTAGTGGGACAGGACTTTGTTAATGGAGTTTAACTTTCTGGGTTTTTGGTGAATTCTGTTTTGGAGTTTAATCTTTATTATATGCAGAATCATATGCCTAATCAAAGTCCGAAAATCTTAGATAATTATCTTCATCATTATCTTTAATTCAATAGTCTGAAAATCTTAGATAATAATCTTCATCATTATCTTTAATTCAATAGTCGAATTTATAGGTGTGATTGATGAGGATAAATCATGTTACTTTGATTATATCAGACATTTTCGATACTGGATCGGATTTCTCTCATAAACACTGTAATATGTGTGGACGGTGGAGGGGACTATTCTAATTTTATTTTATAAGTTAAAGACCTATGTCTAATTTAAAAACTATGCCTGCTGTATTTATCCAGAAAAAATAAACCCAATATAATCTAACGGTGGGGAAGATAATCCAACGACAAAGAAGCTGCTAGCTTATTAAGCTGTCCCGTCCCGCGCGGTCGCGCGGGACAGCATTGCTCTAAGGGGAAAGTGGATCCCCTTGCCTAATCCCCCTAGATGGATTAAAAAATTCACATGGAGACCCATTTAGAACCACTGATAAGCTTGTAGTACTAATGCACTGATGAATAAGATCACACCAAACCCGACAGAAACCAAAACTCCTCAACACCTTGATAAGGAAACCCCACTCTAATCTGTGAAATGCCTTAGACATATCAAGTTTAAGAGCAAACCAACCATCCTGTCCCCTAATCCTTTTCATTGTATGCATAATTTTCTGAGCAATTGCAATATTATCACTGATCAACCTTCCTGAAACATAAGCTGTTTGATATGGTGATATGATTCTGTTGATTATACCCTTCATTCTGTTGACAAGAAGCTTTGAGATAATTTTATAAGAAGTATTACAGAGCCCTATAGGCCTGAAATCAGCAGCCATTGAAGCCTTCTTCTTCTTTGGAATCAAAGAGATATATGTTTTATTCACCTCCTTTAGTATGTGTTTGGATTGAAAAAAACTTCTGGACCATACCACACACATCATCACCTACTATTTCCCACTGACTCTTGAAAAAACCTGCTTGAAAACCCTCTGGACCTGGTGCACTCCAACTCTCCATTTGCTTCAGTGTATGTATAATCTCTTGAGCATCAAATATTCTTGTCAATTCTAGATTCTCTGCTTCAGTAACAACAGAAGTAATGAAACTGAAAGAATGATCTTCTAACACTGGTGAAGAAGTAGTACTGATAGATTTGAAATGATTGGTGAGATGAGTAGTTATTTCTTCTCTAGAATGCAACCAACAATCATTAGAACCAATGTTGTTCCAAGCCTTCTTCCTATTTGTTTTGGTATGGAAATATTTAGTATTATTATCCATGTCCTTAACAAACTTGTCTCCATACTTTTGCTTGTAGAATTCAGCTCTTCTTTTATGCCAACTGGTGATCCTGATTCACTTGAAGAATTTCAGTTGAAACATCTGGTGAAGGAGGTAATTCCTGCAAGGCTTTAAGTTTAGCTTGATAGAAATCCACATTGGTATTAATATTACCAAAATGTTCCTTATACCACTTAGCCAAAAATATTCTTGCTAGCCTTAGTCTCTGCATCAGCTGATAAGCAAGAGAACCAACAATAACAATACTCCAAGCTTTTGCAATTTCTTCAGAACAAGATGGATCAGAGAGCCAGGTTAAGAAAAACTTAAAAGGAATCCAACTCTTACCATGAGTGACATTGTTGTCCAGGAGAATTGGGCAATGATCACTACCCAACTGAGCTAGATGATAAAGCTTTGGGGTAGGAAATTGTATAGTCCAATCTGAATTACCTAAAGCCATATCAATTCCAGATTGTCTGACTCCTAAATCTGTAGTGTTCCTAGACCATGTATGTGCTTTACCTTCATAGCCTGTTTGGAATGACTTCTAAAAGTAGTAAAAATCAATTTTTTTGAATACTCTGTTTGGATACACCTTTAGAAGTAATTTTTTGACTTCTGGAAGCAAAAAAGTCAAAAGTTAGTTTGATAACACAATTTCAAAATGACTTTTGGAAGCAGAAAAGTTAATTTTTCTGAGTTCTGGCATTTGTGCTTCTGACTTCTGGAATTGACTTCAGCTTCTGGAGAAGCATAAGTTATAAGTGCTTCTGTCCAAACAGGTTAGAAACAATTTTTCCCTTTTTGCTTTTGACTTCTATGACTGCTTATGCAGAAGTGTTTCTGGTATGCAAACGCCTATAAAGGAAGTGCAACCTTACAAGTTATTCTGCTTCTCTAGAGAAATAAGTCGTTATCAGATGTTATTTTGTCCTCTAACTGCTTCTCTGATTTCAGTCTGATGATGGCCTTGCCTTGAGACCCGCTGATATCTTAGTTTATAATTGGGATAATGGTCGCGACATGTGTTTGGATGTAACTGGTGTTTCTCCTCTCACAGGTAATGGGGTACGTGTTTTTATTCCTGGTCAGGTCATTACTAACGCTGTTGATAAGAAAAAGGTTAAATATTTGGATAAGTGTTCAGCTAATGGCGTTGTCTCGGTGTCCTCGCTTTCACCATTTTGGGTGAGCTTGGTAGTGATACGATTGCTTTTCTGAAGAGGTTACGTAATTATATGGCTAGTCATGATGCTTATGTCAAGGTTGGGGATTTTCTTATTCATAGATTAGGCATAGTTATTCAAAAAGGGATTGGAGCGCAGCTTGTTGCGCGGCTCCCATCCAACAATTGTAAGCTTCTTTCAGTTGATAATGATTAATAAATATATGATTTAAAAAAAAAAAGGAAAAAAAAAGTAGTTTCTAGGTGTGCCGACCAAAAAAACCGAGTATAAATCGACCATCACATAAATGCGGACTGCACACCGCCAGGATTAACATAAGGTCCACTTTGGGCCCCAGTATTAAAAAGTTGTGAGTGCTCGGTTTAAAGTCAGTTTAGTTGCTTGGTACATTAAGAATTAGTGATTTTGCTTCACATAAAATTGGCTTGTCTGCTTCTAGAAGTTATTTTGGAACTGGATTGTCAAACTAACTTTTGACATTTTTATTTTTATAAATTAAAAATCAACTTCTCAAGGGATATCCAAACACCCTACGAGTGAAACACCAAGTTAATAAACTTTATGTAGATATTTAACCATTCCTACCGTACAACAAATACCTGGTCTAGTACCTTACATAACATACATAAGACTTCTTACTTTTGAAGCGTAAGGAACCCCGCCTTTTGTCCTCTCTCTTCATCAGTTTCAGGGAACTGATCCTTAAAGAGAGCTAGTCCTTATCCTTTCTTAGACTCATGCTGCATATATTTAACCAAAATGTTATCCATGCAAGTAGATTTACAAAACCCTATGTTACACACGGTTCATCTTCTCTTTGGTCAAAAACAAAACGAATGTTCTAACTCATACACGCTTGCTCAGATCCATAAGTTGGACTTTCACAATTTGCACATTAAACGTTCTTGACCTCTAACTACGAAATCTTCTGGTTGCATTATATAGACTTAATTCTTGAAATCATAAGTGTGCGCCAACATTTAGAGTTATGATCATTAATTGCTTCATAGTATCAAGTAGAATCAACGTCTCCCTCGGGAACTCTCCCGAAAGACTCCACGAAACTAGCAGGTAACCTTATAGGTCTCCCACTACAATGAACAAATCTGATGTATTTTCAAGTTCAATGGTAACTAGTAATTCTATACCCGCATTTGTCTAATCGACACTCTCACAAGTTATGCAATAACATCCGGGATCTAAACTTGTGGTTCATCATATAATCTTTTTCATGAATAAGAAAGTCGTTGAACTCATTAGAGAAGTACGCGCCTGTTCGATCTTATTGAAGAGTCTTCAGCTTCCTCCCCAAATTCTTTTTACATTCTGCCTTAAAATCCTTGAATTTCTCAAAGACTCCAGACTTATGACGCATTAGGTATAAAAAACCATATCACGAGTAACCATCTGTGAAAGTCACAGAATACTCGAAACCACCTCATTACTAACATTCATAGTACCACACACGTTAATGTGCACTAGCTCAAATGGCTACCGAGCTCTATATATCACTTAGCATTGGATCTTATTTTGGTCATTTTACCTTCCAGATAAGATTCACAAGTTGGCATAGGCTCCCTTGCCAAATATTCTACTGACCATTCTTAACCAATCTATTAATCTTGTCCGGATAAAATTGACCAAGACATAAATGCAATAAGCATATAGAATTCACCACCAAACTCTTTCTCGTCAAGTCAAAGATATGTACTAGTAGTTAAGCTCATTTACCAATTTAAAAAGACTGGGAGACATTATAATCCATATCAAAGAAAGGATTCATTCTTTCCAATAATAACAAACTTATTGAAAGAAACTGAATGTCTGGATGCAATCAATATTCAAAACCGAAATCAAGTCTTTATGAATACTAGGAATATAAAATAATTTTCCAGATTTAAACTCTTCTTATTCATAATTAATAAACGATCTAGTTGTACTTCGTGAACCACAACTCTAGAGTCATATCCAAGATGCAAATCTATCACTTCTTCACTTAGCCTCCACAAGAAACACAACACCAATTCCATCGAGAAAAAACTTAAATAATCTGATTCTTACTCGAAGGGTAATAGCGCCGTGGAGAACCACAAAAGTTTGAAAAGCATAACAACGCCCATGCTCAAAACTTGGAAGCGAAATTTGCTCTTATTTTGTAACTACAAATATCAAGGGAGTAAGCACTAAAAGCATGACCGTTCTTTTAAGTTACTAGTATACACATTAATCACACACATAAATCTTGTTACAATTTATATTTGTAGTTTCTTTAAATCTTTGTATCTCTCCTTATAAAAGCCTTTCTTCATTGTTTCACTTGCCATGTACTCTGGTCACCCTTTTTTCTATAATGGCCTTTACTCTCAAGATGTTGCCATTTTTCACCTTCTTTTTCTTTCTCTTCATTGTCGAGGTTAGATTTTTGTATGTTACGTTAAGACTTTATTTATGACTTTTGTTTTCTACAATCAATTGTTTGTACAAAATCGAAGTTCTCGATCTTGAAGTGCTTATTGTATCTAATTGTTTGCATAGTTTCATTTGCAAGTCAACAGTGAAGGATTCGACCCCGCTGAATTAAAAATGGGTAAGGATTTGCAAGACATACAAATTCCTGTAACCCAACGTAGATACACACGATTTTTTCTTTTTTCATTTTCTCGGTTGAGTCAATTTAAAAGAGACCTAAAGTTAAAAGATTAATCAATAGGTAATGTTGCTCCAACACCCGTTGCCCCAATCAAAGAGCCGGATGTAGCCACTGGACAACAAAACGAGTTTTGGGATTTATTAACATTCTCCAGAAAAGGTATTGTCAAGAATCCCATTTTTACTGAAATGGGCCATGGTGCTTTGTTTCAAGGATAATTTATTTCTGTCACATTTTTATAATTTTTATTTGTTGATGTTGTAAACAGATTGCCCGTCGGCATGCAATTACCGTTGTAATAAAGCATCAAGACATAAGATGTGCATCAGAGCCTGTAATACATGTTGCCAGAGGTGCAATTGTGTTCCTCCAGGAACTTCAGGGAACACTGATGTCTGCCCTTGCTATGCCAAGATGACTACACACGGTGGTAGGCTCAAATGTCCCTGAGCAACACTTTAACCACTTGTTTTCCCTCAATCAACAATAGTTGCATGAGAAGTGTGATCAAATAAAACCAAGTGCTCTTTAAACACGAATGCCTCTCATACTCCTGTAATATATTAAAAAGCAAAGAAAAATGTCGCACAACTTCTTTCAAAATAACCAGTTACAACTTACAATCTTCAATAAAATCTTGCATCTAGTTTTCTGAAAACATGTGAGTATTATATTATGAACCTGAATTTGGTCCCATCACATCCAACCGAGATTTATGGGTTTAATTTCCAGCGGAGTTCTTGTTTACCTCAATTACCTAATGATAAATTTCCATGCGTTTGCACACTAACCGTGCACATTGTTCCTCAGTTTCTTTATTTACTTGTGGTGCATGCAAGATTTGTAATCTGCAACGAAAGAGTATCAATTGGTCTGGTTTATACAGTTATTACATATTTAGGAAACTAAAAGTAAGTGGAAAGTGATTTGGATCACAATATCCTTTTTAGTAACAAACTTGAGATTACTAAATTCCAGACTTCCATTTTAAGATGTTTAGTTTATTGGTTTCTTGGCCGACCTATGAAGTTTATCCGCCTTTCCTAAAGAAGGTTAACCAATTCTTGACACTAGTTCAGTAATTCGATCTACAAAAGTAAGCATCCAATTTTTATACAACAGTGGTGGATAGCCTTAGATTAGAGATTTAGGTTGTAGGAGTGGCTCAAGAGCACTCTAATTCCAGACAATTTTTTTAGATTAAACCAAATATGCAGTTATTAAAATATTAGCAATGTGTTCGTATTACGTAGTTGGAAAAGGGGCATGGATTTGTGAAGGATATTGTCTAGCATTCATGTCACAAAGAGTCAGTATGATGCTTGCATTAAACTAGCTATCGACCCTTATATTATCGGCGAGTCAATTGGCATAGGAATCAAGACATTGGCCGACAAAATGTAGCTTCATGGCACATGCAAGATTGATGCCTATGACAAATGCGACATTTGTTGAGACATTGGAGCATGTACAAGATATTGAGTTTTCCAAGCCCAATGAATCTATAAGGACATGGCATAGGCCTGGAATTGGCATAAGTACTGATCCATGGCTTGGCCATAGCCTAGATGTTGCATATGAGTTAGAGGCGCAATCAAATGCAACTCTATTATCGAGCCCATGCCCCTTTTCTGATGTAGCATATGAGTTATTAAAATATTAGCA
>JAJJMA010267066.1:23625-39219 GCA_023529015.1 Papaver nudicaule | reverse complement strand
TGGTCCTGAAGCAACAGGGGGTGGTAATGGAGCACCAATTGGTGGTTCTGAACCAACTAATGGTGTTGAAGCAAATGATGAAGAACGCGATGGTTATAGAGCAGATGATGAGGTAGTTGAACCCCTTGATTAGTACTATGTTGTAATTTTTATCTGGATTTGAATTATTGTTAGTTATAAATATTATCAAACCATTTATATTAGAAAGGAAATTTTCATTAACTAATAACGTAGATTTAAACATCCGCTCATTCGAAGGTGTTCGTTACACTTTTTAGGAGGAAAATTACGAATGAGTATTCCTTAAAGGAATTACATTGACATCTAATTACTTGAATAACTAATAAGTGCAATGGTAATGTGTTCATATTACTTCGAAGGTTTTGAGAAAATCCTTTAGCTCATGGTAATGTGCTTCGTACTCGAATTCCTTTCCTTTACCTTGTTTCCATACCTTCAAAGTGCTAGCATAAACTTCATCCTCCGTAACATCTTTCCCAAGAAAATCTCAGGCCAATCTCCCCAAGTGCATAAAATCATGAACGTTTTGACGTATTTTCCACCATCGTTCTGAGAGGCCTCTTACATCGCGCACATATTGGTTTTGAAACTTGAAGTCATCTTCGATATACTTAAACAGGGAGCTCCACTTGACAGTACCACGACTTTTTTGTAATCCATAATAGTGGATCACGTCTTTACAAAGACGTAGATCTTCTTCCAACGTAAATGGAGCGAAGCTTGGTTTCTTTCGTGTTGATGGTGGAGGAGATAATGGTTTTTGAGATGGAGAACACGTATAGTAGTACTGATGAACTAGCTTATCAGTCATGTTTCGATAACGTCTACGAGGAGGAGATGCTGGAGGAGGTGTTGAGATTGATTCATTTGGTTTGCGTAGTAAAGATAGTATCTCTTGTGGTGATCGAGCTGGCCTCCTGGATTCATTTGACGATGAGCTTGACATTGTAGATTGATTGAGATAAAAGTTTGGGAAGAAGAAGGTTTAGGAAGAAGGTTTGAGAAGAAGAGTTATCTATGAAAATGAATGTTTGTGAAAGAGTCTATTTATAAAGATGAGTACCCAACATATAGTTTTTTTGAATTTTGAATTTTGGGGATTTGCAAAAACTAGCCGTTATGAGGTGTAAAGAGAGTGTAAGAACAACTTTTACTCAATTAAAATGACACAAGTAAAAAAAAAATAACCCAATTAAATTTTTCATTAATGGAAACAACAACTACAATGGAATAAGTTTTCCTTAATTGAAACAACAACCAAATTGCAACTACAATCCATAATCATGTCCGGCGGCGATTGCAACAATCCTTTCATAAAATTCCTCAAACTTGAATGGTCGATGGTTGAGGCCATAAAATTGTGACCGAGCTCGTACGACCAATTGTCGGCGTGATGCATTTCTATGCCTCCGGCGAATAGCATTCATAATTCTTACAAAATCCAAGATGTCTCTACTATTTAATGCCCATCGGTTGTTAATTCCATTTTGATTTCTACCTCTTGGATTATTTGTGGCTTCCACAAACAAACTAAAAACACGACTCCAAAACGGCGTCTCTCCTAGTAGCCCCTCAACATTTTCCATTGATACACGAATGAAAGAATTAGTAATAGCACGATCTTCAAACTCGGTATAATTAGTCGCCATATCGATTTTGTGATGAAAAAAATTTGAAAATATGAAGGGAGAAAGAAGGAATCAATGAAAACAAGATTGATTGGGGTGGATTTGTCAAAGAGAGTGAATTTTCTTATATAGAAGAGATCCCAACGGATAGTTTTTTTGAATTTTGAAAAAAAGAGTCGTTGGGGATCTGACGGTCATGAAAAAATAGAAAGATGGATGGTTAGATGTTGAGGTGTAGAGGGGGTGTAAGGAAAAAAAGGTCAAACGGTAATATTTATGGGACGGAAATCCAATTCCCGCATGACTTCTGGGCGGAAATTGGATTTCCGTAAAAAGTTTTCTGCGGAAATTGGATTTCCGCCCTGCTTCTCTATTGCTATTGCCTGCTACGGATTGGTAGCAGGCAATAGAGAAGTCTATCAATTTCTCTATTCAATAGAGAAATTTTGCACCATAGTAGTTGCATTTCTCTATTCAATAGAGAATTCTCTATTAATAGAGAACCATAGTGCTTGCTCTTAGAAGAAACAACTAGTGTACACGAATACGACGCCCCGTCGGGGTACAAGTTCTATCAGCAAACAAAAAAAGGCTGTAAAAAAGTTGGCGGAGTATCAACCCAAATAGTCATTGTTGCAGGTGTACCAAGCGAAGCACGATCGGCACCCTCATTAGCCAACGCATCAGCAGTTTGGTTACCTTCCCTGAAAGTATGAGTGAATTTAGTGTATGGGATTTGTTTGAGCATGCTATTAATCTCATTCACCATATGCCTAAGGCCCCAAGGTAGGTTGAGTCCAGCAGAAGCCTGTTCTATCCAAGTTACCACCGTCTTTGAATCCATTTCCACATGTAGATGAGTTGGATGAAGTTTCATTGTCTCCAATAGACCATAGTACAGAGCTTTTGTCTCCGCCACCACCGCCACCGTGGTTCCCAGAGGAATTGCAGCAGAATGTATATGGCTCCCCACATGGTTGCGTAAAACATAGCCTGTCCCACCTGGTCCTGGTGTACCACGGGCAGCCCCATCTGTATTGAGCTTGAGCCAAGGATATGAAGGCGCCTCCCAATGAATATAAATTGTTTGGTATGTGGTTTTTTGGGGTGCAACCTTTGCAGCTGGCTGTCCAACAATGGGTGACCAAGAATGAGTTTTGGAAAATTGATATTGAAGGAATAGTTCCCTGATCACATATCCAGTTTGATAGGTGCCTGGGTGGTGATAAACACAGTGGTTCCTAGCCAACCAAATGCCCCACAAGGTAAAGCAATGGACAGACAAAATGGTGGAAACGTCAGCGGCCCTATTGGGATCAGGATTAATCAGAGAAGAGAGGTGTTGGATAGGTGGAATATGAAGGTCAGGGATCAGCTGATTGATCATGTGCCACACCTGAAGAGAGTGTGGACATAGCAAAAACAGATGATCCACTGTTTCGGGTTGCAAATTACATCTTGGGCATGTGGGGTTTTGAAGAATTGATCTATCACATAGTAACTGCCTAGTGGAAATGCAGTTTCGTAAGATTTTCCAAATAAACAACTGAATATTAGGAGGGCAAGGGAGATTCCAAACCCGGTAGAGTGGCAGAGCAGCTGTAGAAGATGATTGCGTAGGGCAAAAAACATTGTACGCTGATTTGACTGAATATTTCCCATTAGTGGTATGCCTCCACAAAAGTTGGTCTGATCTCGGTGGTTGTGGAAGGTGGATATTGAGGATCTGGATGGCCATATCCGGTGAAGCAGAAATGGAATTCACAGCTGTGACATTCTGTAGTGTTTCCACTACAAATTGATCTCAGGAACAGCTCAATCTTCTGCCCTAGAGTGAGAGAAAGGATGCAGATGGGTTTTCGTTGTAACACAACTGAGATTTTGATTAATTTTTGGATTCGTCCTCCCAAGTAGCTTCAGACTGTGTCATTCCCTCCCACTGAATCAAGACTTGGGTGACTGACTGTTGATTCTTTCTGACAACTCTGTGAGCTAAAACCTGGAGAGGGTTCATCTTCAAATGGCCTTCATTGTCAGTTTGAGGCAGTTCTGTCTGTGGAGTAACACCATCTCCCAGCTTGAGTTTCAGCTGAGATACATGAAAAGTGTGATGTATTTTTGTACCTGGAGGTAGCTTTAGCTTATATGCCACTGTTCCCACCTTAGCTTCTACTTGGTGAGGGCCAAAAAACTTGGCTGCTAGCTTCAAATTCTTCCTCAACTGGACTGAAGCTTGTCTATAAGGTTGCAACCTTAAGTAAACCCAATCTCCCACCTCAAAAGACCTTTCTGACCTCTTTTTATCAGCTTGAAGCTTCATCCTCTGCTGAGACAACTCCAATGTTTCTTTGAGTAAACTAGCCATCAATTGCCTTTGCTGCAGATAATCTTCAGCAGTGCTGTGGGTTCCAGCTTGAGAGTTAACTAGCCCAAACATGGGTGGCTTGTAGCCATATAATGCTTCAAAGGGGGTGAGTTTCAGGCTGGAGTGATAAGTGGTGTTATACCACCACTCAGCCAATGGTAACCATCCTGCCCATTTGAATGGTTTGAAGCTAGTCATACATCTTAAGTAAGTCTCAAGACAGGCATTCACCCTCTTTGTTTGCCCATCAGATTGAGGGTGGTAAGCTGTGCTCATATGCAACTTAGTGCCCATCTTGGCAAATAAGGCCTGCCAAAAGTTACTGAGAAAGACACTATCCCTATCTGACACAATGGTCTTAGGCATGCCATGAAGTTTGAAAATGGTATCTAGGAACACATTAGCATGGATTTCATTTCTGGGTTCCCTAAATCTGACAGCAAAGAGGTATAATTCTTCATACATTAGCTTATTTGCCAACAGACAAGGGTATGAATTCTTTACCAGCTGGGCTTCTTCAACCTTTGGTAGTACCAGATACTGCTTGGAAACACTACAAGTGGTATCAGAGCACTCGATCAGAGTGTATCATCATAATGGTTAGCAAAAAAGATATTGATAAACTCAATGAGAAGTATAATTCCTTATTCAAGGTTCAATCAGAGGGATTGGACGCAATTCAGCAACAGCAGGAGTTGAATCAGGTTGCTCTTGAGACGAAGATGGAGAAGGCGCTTGCTAAAGCTCTCGAAACTTTTAACATCACCATGAAGGAAGAGATCCAGGTTGCTGTACAAGAAGGACTTAGATCTACGAAGGAGCAGCTGGAAATTCTTCAAAAGGAACGTCCAACTGAGGATTCAGGTTACTCTCTCAGATCTGGTTTTGCTTCCAACGGCGAAGGTAGTAAAGGTAAAAATCCTCAGAGTCCTCATAATTTCCCTCCATCGCATAGACATAAGGTTGAGTTCCCTAAGTTTGATGGAAAGAATCCTAGGTCATGGCTTAGAAAATGTAAGAAATATTTCTTGTTGAATGGAATGGAAGATGAAGATAAGGTGGTTTTGGCTTCACTTTACCTGGAAGGAAGAGCCGATGTG
This sequence comes from Papaver nudicaule, assembly GCA_023529015.1. NCBI lineage: Eukaryota > Viridiplantae > Streptophyta > Magnoliopsida > Ranunculales > Papaveraceae > Papaver > Papaver nudicaule. The sequence continues at coordinate 34,105 of JAJJMA010267066.1, read as the reverse complement.
TGGTATCAAGATTATCAAGAGGGTAAAGAGAATATTACTTGGGAAACATTCTCTAAGGCTATCACTACTCGTTTTCAAGAATTAGGACATGATGATGTTGTAGGAGAGTTCAACAAATTGCGTCAGGTGGGTACGGTGTTAGAGTATCAAGAATTATTTGAGGAATTAAAGGCCCTTATGATTGCTAAGAACCGTTATCTCACTGAGGAGTACTTCACTTCCAGTTTTATTAGTGGGTTGAAGGAGGAATTGAGGCTAGCAGTGCAAATGTTTTCTCCAACAAACTTACAACAAGCCATCTATTTGGCTAGGATGCAGGAAGTTGTACTGGAAAATGCTGCTAGGAAGATGAAAAACCCTGCTAAACTAGCACCATTGCAAATTCCACAGAGTAGTAAGGTTTTTAACACCTCACCAAAGTCATCTTCACCTTCACCAAGACACAATACCTTCTCCAGTCCCAAATCTATACCTATTAAAAAGTTGTCTTATGCAGAGATGAAAGCCAGAAGAGATAAAGGTTTGTGTTACAATTGTGATGAGATATTCAAACCAGGACACAAGTGTGTTAAGCAGTTTCTCTACATGCTGTCAGCTGAAGAAGAGGAACCACAGACTTCTGAAGATGATTCAACTGACAACTCTATCTTACAGCAAGAGAGTGGTGATGAAGAAGTAGAAATCTCAATACATGCCATGTCAGGTAGTGTCTCTCATAACACTATTAAGGTCCAAGGAATTACCCAGAGTAAGAAGAAACTCACCATATTGGTGGATAGTGGCAGCACACATAGCTTCTTGGATCCAGAAATAGCAAGGTGTAGTGGATGTCTAATTGAGCCTACTCATGACTTTCCAGTAGCAGTAGTTGATGGCAACAAGCTGCTGAGTAATGCTAAATGTCCTCTATTTCAGTGGAGTGTACAAGGGCACCAGTTTAGTTTTGATGTGAGGTTGTTGGCTCTTGGAGGGTGTGACATGGTGCTAGGAGTTGATTGGATGAGAGAAATCAGCCCAGTGCAATTTGACTTCAAGAAGCTGACCTTTTCTTTCATGAGCAACAAGAAGAGGGTAGTTCTGAAGGGTATGGATGATAAGGTTAGAGTTGCAGTAATGTCCATTGAGGCTTGTCAGAAATACTTGAAGAAGAAGAGGCTAGGAATTATGGGTCAGTTATTCTCCATTTCAGCCACCAGCAATAGTCCTCCAATACCTGACATTCTCAACCCACTTTTAAGCTCATTTGCATCAGTCTTTCAAGAGCCTAAAACCCTTCCTCCAGTTAGGAAACATGACCATCACATTCCTTTACAACCACTCTCTTCTCCTCCCAACTTAAGGCCTTACAGAATACCCTATGTGCAGAATGAAATAGTTGAGAAGCTGGTGAAGGAGATGCTAGCAGCTGGAGTTATTATCCCAAGCCATAGTCCTTTTTCTTCACCTATTCTGTTGGTAAAAAAGAAAGATGGAAGTTGGAGATTCTGTGTTGATTACAGAAGACTAAATGACATTACTATCAAGAATAAATATCCCATCCCTGTCATAGACGAACTATTAGATGAGCTCAATGATGCTAGGGTCTTTTCCAAGATTGATTTAAGGGCTGGATACCATCAGATCAGGGTTTCTCCTCCAGATACTCATAAAACATCATTCAAAACACATCAGGGCCATTATGAATTTTTGGTGATGCCATTTGGACTCACTAATGCACCTGCCAGCTTTCAAGCTTTGATGAATGAGGTGTTTGAACCTTACCTAAGGAAGTTTATTCTTGTATTTTTTGATGACATACTAATATATAGCCCTGATATGGAGACTCACCTACAACACTTGACAACAACCTTGAATGTGCTTAAGGAGAATTCATTATTTGCTAAGATGAGTAAGTGTTCTTTTGGGCAGTCAAAAATTGAATATTTGGGTCACATTATCAGTGGAGCTGGAGTAGCAGCAGACCCAGAGAAGGTGTCATGTATGAAGAATTGGCCTACTCCCACAAATATCAAGGAGCTGAGGGGGTTTTTAGGGCTTACAGGCTACTACAGGAAGTTTGTCAGAAACTATGGGCTTATCTGCAAACCTCTCACTGAACTGCTAAAGAAAAACAACTTCAAGTGGAGTGAACCAGCTCAAACATCTTTTGATAATCTTAAGGCAACAATGATCACTACCCCTGTATTGATTTTACCAGACTTCTCTAAGCCTTTTGAGTTAGTCACTGATGCTTGTGACATTGGGGTTAGAGCTGTTCTGATGCAGAACAAGAGACCAATTGCATACTTCAGTAAGGGAATGGGAGTTAGATTCCTAGCAAGGTCTACCTATGAAAAATAGAAGATGGATGTAGTCATGGCTGTGACTAAGTGGAGAACTTATTTGATGGGCAATAAATTCACTATATACACAGATCACCAGAGCATCAAATACTTCTTGGAACAGAGAATTCATACTGTATTACAGCAAAAATGGATTGCTAAGCTGTTGGGGTATAATTATGAGCTCAAGTACAAGAAAGGAACTGACAACAGGGTAGCAGATGCATTATCCAGAGTGGTGACAATGGAAGAATCCTCCTGCAGCACCATCATAGCAGTTGAACCCACATGGCTCAAAGAGATACAAAACAGTTATGTGGAAGATGAAATAGCTCAAGAATGGGTTCCAAAATTGGTGGTGCAACCAAATCTGGAAGGTCAATACCAGTATCAGAATGGTCTGTTGAGATACAAGAATAGGATTTATGTTGGAACTACTGGCAATCTGAGGAATAAGATCATTACTGACTTACATGAATCCTGCATTGGTGGTCATTCAGGCTTTCAAGCTAGTTACCAGAGAGCTAAATTATACTTCTTTTGGGTGGGACTAAAGAAACAAATACTTCAGTTTGTGCAAGAGTGTGACATTTGCCAACAGAACAAGGGTATGAATTCTTTACCATCTGGGCTTCTTCAACCTTTGGTAGTACCAGATCCTGCTTGGAAACACTACACATTCCAAGAACCAGTTGCAGGGTCAATGAGGTCTGCAACAGACTTGAGATTGGTTGAGGGTGGAGCTAGTAAAAATGGTTTGTAGGGAATCCAATTGTGATCCCACAAAGGAACTGAAGATCCATTGCCAATGAGGAAGCCAAGGTTATTCAAAAAAATGTCATGCAGTTTATGGCACTTGTCCAAGTAGAACTAGGTCGAGAAGTATGTACCTTATCGAGTTCGAAAATGGATTATCCTTTGAGATACTTTGCCTGACAAATTTGGGACCATAAGGACTCCGGTGACTCATGTATTGCCCAAATTCTTTTAAGGAAGAGGACTTGGTTCATTGCAGCTGTATCACGGATGCCAACCCCTCCTTTCGATTTTGGGCACGCTATTTTTTCCCATCTAATGGTGTGAAGCCTTTTTTCCGATGGAGAATGTCCCCAGAAGAAATCACAATTTATCTTATCCAATTTTCCATGCATGTAAGTAGGCAATAGAGTGTTTTGCATGATATGATTGGTGGAAGTGGTTAGGGAATGCTTGATAAGAGTAACCCTTCCCATAGGTGTGATTGATTTAGCTTTCCATCCCTGCAGTTTGCTGGAAGATTTGTTGAGGATTGCCGTATAGGCAGTTCGTGTAGCCCTCCCAGCAGATAATGGGACTCCCAAATAGTTTGGTGGCTGCGAAGTGAAGGGAATGGGGAATATCTGCTTCAGTTGGTATAAAGTCTCACTGTTGGTTGCCGGATGGTGAACGAGAGAAAACTTTGGAGGTTGAATTGTTGCCCCACTGAGTTGCTATATTTGTTTAGGAGATGCAGTAGCTCATAGCATTGGTGAATTGGAGATTCACTGGACAACAACAAGTCATCTGCGTACATGAGGTGAGAGATCCTTGGGCATTGCCTCGAGATTTTGATACCTTCGAATCGTCCTGTTGATTCAAGAAGAGTCAAGTTAGCCGACAGTATTTTAGAACACAAAATGAAGATGTAGGGGGACAAGGGGTCCCCCTGGCGAATTCCACAAGCTGGTTTGAAAAAACCATGTAATGATCCGTTGATTTTGACCGAGAAGGAAACCGATCGTATGCAAAACATAATTATGTCTACCATCCAGACTGGGAAGCCGAGCGTTGTTAGATCCACTTCAATGAATTGCCAGCTGAGCTTGTCATAAGCCTTATGGACATCCAATTTTAACGTCAGTTTTGGTTTCTTTCCAGGCTTGGTAGTCCGAATGTGATGAAACAACTCCTTTGCAATGAAGATATTATCTTGGATTGATCTTGTAGGTATAAAAGCACTTTGATTTTGGCTGACACACTACACGAAATTGCCTTTTTAGCAACGGCCCTGGGCCGTTGGCGGGACGCCGTTATTGTTGGTGTTACAATAATTTCAGCAACGGATCTGCCGTTGGTGTAATTATAATTACAGCAACACATGCATCTGTTGCAGTAATTATTGTCACGGATGAGCCATACCATCATACCGTGCCGCGTGGCAACCTACTGTAACGGTCTACCCGTTACGGTGGGCAGTAACTGATAAACAACTTTTAACTGTAACATTACATCCAACGGTGTTTTTTGTGCAGTAACGGTTTATCCGTTTGCCAGCTGGCAGTTTTCGTAACTGTTTCGAAAACCTGCACCGTTGTGTCTGCCTAACTGATACTCTAACTGTTAAAGTAACGGAATACACTAATAAAATCTATTTCCTAACGGTTCAGCGACTTGCCACTTGTCCTTCTGCCGTAACAGATCCAACAACTTTTGGTCCCGTTAGACCACGGCGTGTAACGGATAAATTTTAACGGCTTAGTCAACGTTTGTATTCGTGGAAAACGCATCTGTAACAAGTTTTAGGATTGCCACGTGTTTTTGCAACTAACAGATTTGTGTAACGTCTGTTATCGTTGGAAGAAACTGTATTATTTTAAAAAAAAAAATAACGCTGACAAGCGTTAAGCCCTGCGTTACAATTGCACCTGGAATACAATTCATTCCAGAATCTGGAATACAGTTCATTTGTGAACCTGCAATACAGTCTTTCCTGAACCTGCAATACAATACAATTCATTTCTAAACCTGCAATACTTAATCGAAATCCTGTAATTTTCAATTCATTCCCACTGAAATACATCCATTCTCATTCAACTAACACACATTTCATTCAAACTCTGAAAATCATACAACCGTTTATACATCCATTCACTACACTCATTCACAATCCTAAATTTATAAAACAGACATACATACATTTTTGCCTGTGTTTTTACTACTCCTAGATTAGAAGGTTGTGTGTTTCAGCAGTTTTCAGTTTATGCAATGTTCTGTAATGATACCTTGGATCAGAAGAAGCTTTTAGGACGCCGAATGGAGTAGTTAGTCGACCTCAGATGTGAGATTTCTGTGAAACAAGGAAACAAAGCTTTGAGTTGTCTATATAGTTGACAGAACAGCCACTTGAATAACATAATATGACCCACTAACAGAATTGTCTATAATCATATCAATAACATGCAATATTGGGTATAACAAACAGCTATGCGGTAAGGTAGCCGAAGCCCTGGCATACGCTTACGACATAATTTTCATCTTATATGAAAGAGAGAACAAGCTACAGTAGCTCAAATATTTGACCACAGAACTAAACTGATAATGAGCTTAATTCTCATCTGTAACTGAGGCACACTAGCAATCATACACAATCATAGCTTAATTAGAGTTCATACCTGAAAATAACTACTAGGGGAAATCACCAAAAAGATTTGCGCCGGACGTTCTTCCACTTCTACAGCAAATTAAGACAAGTTATCAGCAAATATCATTGATAAATGAAATCAAACAGGATATCACAACTAAAGCATTCAAGAGATAATATCAGGTAATGAACAAACCTGAGATTAAAAAAGGAGACCTGCAGCAGCACCGTGGAATAACAAGAATGAAAAATAATAACAGCAATGTCTTTAAAGGTTAACCAACGAGTTGGAAGGAATTCATTCCAAAAACATTGCTAGTGGTTGGGAGGAATTCATTCCAACTCTTGGACAACCTTTGCAAGGACAATTTTCTCCCACTTCTGCACCTGCCATACCAGCAGAATCAACCCTAGATTACCTCCTCACTGGTATTCTCTAGCTTCAAGTCTGCGCGTTGAATCTTCAAAAAATAAACATAAAGGTAGTAACTATCAACCTTAGTTTATGTACCATAGAAATGATAACAAATACTGAAAACAGGCATATTGAGAGTTTACTCACTAATGCAAGAAGCATCATCACTGGTCAAAGTATATGAACTTGATCACAACCTGAAAATAACAAAAGAGTAGACATAAGTTAGTAAGATGAGCACTAAAAGGATCAAACTCAGAAATTTCAATATCAATAATATACCTTATATTCTAACTAACTGAGGAGCTGATTTGACAACGGAAAAGGCCACTTTCTCCCACTTGTGTGCCTGTCATACCAGCAAAGAAGAGAAGTGTACATGTAGGTCAGTATGAAACGAACTAGAATACATAATTATCCAAGAACATGAACGAGTAAGTAACTATGTTCCCTGGTATTTGATTGTCGTTCTTTATAGCAAGCTCAACCATTCTGCAAGTTCCTGCAAAAATATAACAAACTAGTCCTCTTCCCTCCTCCTTTACCCGGGCTGGGGACCGGCATCTCAAATGGCGGAGTTAAAAAGGGGTTGACAGGTACACAAAAGCAAATAAATAAACAACATCGAATATTTGATACAAATATATATATACATACACAACATAATAATAATAATAATAATAATAATAATAATAATAATAATAATAATAATAATAATAATAATAATAATAACGGGACTGAAATTTCCCATTGTTCATCTGATTTACGCAGGAACACTCTCTGTTCTACATACCAATCTTTTCTTCTCTTTCCTCCCTACTCAGAGATATCTCTTTTGACGCTTCTCTTCTTCGTCCACAACAAACTGGTGACAGTTATTCTTTTTACAGAGAGCGGTTATTCGAGGTTTCATGTCTGACAATCTACATCATGCCCAGAACTCGTTCCACATTCAGCCAGGATCAGGCCCCGTACGCATCCACCAGCCAAGATCATTGCCCTAATTCACAGACTAATGGGAACATGGTAGACTGCCCATTCCGTGGCTATGATGGGTGTTCTAATGGAGTCAAGAGTCGAGGTTTCGCACGTACTTCACTTGGCAGACACTTGGAAGACAAGCATTCAATTCCTGGTGGTGGAGTTGATGTCTGCAGAGAAAGGATCAGCACAAATGCAACAGTTTATGATTACTGGGAAACCACTCTTCATCAGATGAAACTCTGGCTTTGCACAGAGTGTATGAAGACTCACACATGGAAGATAGCCTGCAAGAATCACCCAGCAATCATCCCTGCACCAGTAGTTCATGAAGAAGGTAATGTAGATTTCGTAATATATGGAATTCCTAGACCTACAGAGACTCACATTGAACCTGATGGTAGAGTTAGCAGTGATACTGACTTAGAGGGTCAGTTCAACCTTAACACAGATTTGCTTGACAAAGTTTTTCGACTGCAAATTCATACCACCAGATATATTCCAAGTCACTGTAGGTTAAGTTTTTCAAGAGCATTCAAAAATACCATGGACCAGGTCATTCAGAACCCTATGGAGATATCCCATTGGGTCAAACTTTTATTGTTCCCTGTGTGTGTTTTAAGGAACTACACTCCTAAGAACAGTGCTGAGACACGATCTGGTGTGCGGAAGAGGTTTCAATTTGACTCCATTAATCAGTCCCTAGCACAATGGCGAATACCGGGAGGCTGTGAAACTATGGTGCAGAGGTTACTTGAAGAGTACAGCAGTGCATCAGACAACACCAAGAAGCCATCCAAGAAACGCAATCAGCAGGATATTAACAAAAGGTTGTGCAAGAGGAAACTGGAGGACGGTACATACACCGCTGCTATAAGAGTTCTCACCTCCAACGGTGTAGCACCTCCTACTGCGGCAACACTTGCAGACTTACAGGCCAAACACCCACATGCTCCACCACCTACTCTGCCTCACAACCTGAATCCAGTTGAGCCTGTTATTGCAGACAAGAACATGATTCTTGGCAGAATAAAGAGTTTTCCCAAGGGCACTGCGTGTGGCAGGGACGGGCTTCATGCGCAACACTTCATAGATGCCCTCAGTGGTCCAGGAGCTGCTGTTGCTGATGACCTTTTGCACTCCATCACATCCATAGTTAATCTTCTCCTTGCAGGTCAGTGCCCTTTCCAATTGGGAGAGTATATCGCCAGTGCACCACTCACTCCTTTACTTAAACCTGATGGCGGCATCAGACCAATTGCGGTTGGTACAATCTGGAGGCGACTTGTCTCTAAAGTTGCTGCAACGGTGGTAAGTAAGGAGATGACCAGCTATTTAGGGAATTTTCAATTTGGTGTGGGAGTCCCATGCGGAGGGGAGGCTATACTGCATTCTGTAAATCGCATTCTGGATGAGACGCACACTGACAGCTCCCAATCCATGCTACTGGTGGACTTCAGAAACGCGTTCAACCAAATCGACAGAACTGCCATGCTAAGAGAAGTTAGTCTACACTGTCCTGCCATCTCTAGATGGGTGGAGTTCTGCTACTCTCACCCGGCAAGACTCTACTATGGTCCACATGTACTATCCTCTGCCCAAGGTGTGCAGCAAGGGGACCCTTTGGGCCCTCTGCTGTTTGCACTAACCCTTCATCCCATCGCCCTGAAACTCTCCAGAGACTGCAAGCTAGCTCTGCAAGCATGGTATCTCGACGATGGGACGATAATTGGAGACACCACTGAAGTCTCTAAAGCCTTTCATATCATACAACATGAAGGCATCATTCGGGGATTGGATCTGAATGTCAGAAAGAGTGAACTTTATTGGCCTGGTGCTGACGACAGAACTGTACATGATGGGTTGTTTCCTGAAGACATCAGCAGACCTTCCATGGGAGTCAAATTACTTGGTGGACCAGTGAGTACAAACTCACAATACTGCAGTCAACTAGTAATGGATAGAGTGCAGAAAACAATTGAACTCCTGGAGGCAGTTCGCACCTTGGAAGATCCTCAGAGTGAACTGCTGTTGATTCGTAATTGTGCTGGAACATCCAGGCTCTACTTTACCATGCGCACTACGGCCCCAAGTCACTTACTACAGGCTCAGGTGGTGTATGATACTTACCTCTCCAACTATATGCAGCAGCTAATCACCGGAGACGGTCCTGGATATGGCGCCCTGCAACACAGACTTACAACTCTCCCTATCAGAGATGGAGGTCTTGGGATTTACTCGATGAAGGATACAATGCAGTATTGTTTTCTTGCATCACAGTTACAGACTAGGCAGTTGCAAAGCGTCATTCTTGGGCATTCAGGCACTCCAGTTTCCAGCTCCACCACCCAACAAGCTATCGACAGTTTTGTTGAAGTCAGTAACCTCGACTCACCACAATGCATCAATGAACTAGCCCCTCATCCTATGAAGACCTTGGCAGTTCAGTATTTTGCAAATGTGACGAAAGAGATGCCAGTGGCTTACAACATGACTCGTCGTGATCTCGCGTTATGGCAAAGCAACAAAATGGCTCATGCGCAGGATTATTTATTAGCCATACCTATAGAGGGGCTAGGGCAGAAAATTGGGCCACGCCAATTTAACGCGGTGCTTAGTTACAGGCTTGGGATACCACTCTTTGCAGAAAACAAGCCGTGTACCTGCTGTGGTAGAAGCATGGACATCCACGGAGATCACGCTATCCACTGTGCAACCGGAATTGGGCTCAAGTTCCGCCACAATCTTGTTCGTGACACTTTCGCAGATATTTGTTTTCGAGCGGGTGTTTCCACTAAGGTTGAAGCTGCTCTAGGGTTTCTTACTCAAGAGGGTGGGGGTTCACGGCCTGCAGACATTTTAGTCTACAATTGGGAGGATGGACGTGATACGTGCCTTGATGTCACTAGTATTTCTCCTTTTACAGGTGGAGGGGTTCAAGCTTTCACCCCAGGAGCTGCACTGGCCAAAGCAATCCAACAGAAGCGCAGCAAATATGTGGAGATATGTAGGGCCAATGGGTACAATTTTGGCACCCTTGCTTTTACGACATTAGGCGAACTCGGGGAAGAGACTGTGACCTTCCTCAAAAGGCTGAAGAACTTCATTTCTAGGCATGATACTACAGTTAAAGTTGGAAATTTCCTCTTCATTAGAATAGGCGTCGCTATTCAGAAAGGGGTAGGAGCTCAGCTTGTTGCTCGACTCCCCCCTTCTACTGTATGAACTCTTTGCGGTTTGAAATAAAACGCCTTTTTCATAATAAAAAAATAATAATAATAATAATAATAATAATAATAATAATAATAATAATAATAATAATAATAATAATAATAATAATAATAATAATAATAATAATAATAATAATAATAATAATAATAATAA
>JAJJMA010267066.1:7828-20862 GCA_023529015.1 Papaver nudicaule | reverse complement strand
AAGGTGGAATACTTGTACAACCATAAAGGAACCCATTGTGGGCAAGTGAGAGTTACAATCTTCCTCTGAACTCCATATCAAATCCCTAATGGCAGTGGAAAATAGTAAGGTATGAGAGGGTTTTGTTGTTTCCGTTGAAAATAGTGATGTAGTTGAGACGTTTTTGTTGTTTCCGTTGAAAATAGTGATGTAGTTGAACTCTGAACTCCTTGTAGAAGCATAAAGGAACCCATTTTTGGCAAGTTTGAGTAATCTTCCTATGGACATATATGCCACTAGGACGGTTTCATTAAGATGATTTACAAGATTTACTGAGCAAAGGATTTACAAAAAGAAAATTTCATTACTGAGCAAAGGATTTACAAGATAACTGATTTTCCCTGATTACATTAAGCTGACTACCAGGGATATCTGAATACATAAAAATAGTTCCAGTTTTCCTGCATATTTCTGCCAAAGTATACAAAAAAGAAACAAAAAAGCCCACACTTCCAGTTCTGAATACAACTCTGACTAAAGAAACAAAAAATGGGTCAGAGTTGATACAATCAGAGTTAAGAGTATCTAGGTTAATCACAGTTATGAAAGCGCACACACAATCAGAATTAAGACATTCAGTGTGTGCGCCATATCCATAACTACTGGTAACATAACCAGTTTCCCCAAAATATACAAAAAATTATGTTTATACACACAAATAATAATAATATGAACTCTCTGAACCCGAGTCCCCATCCTCGTCATCCTCATCCCCATTAACAATGTCACTCTGTTCATCATTTTCTTCCTCTTCGGAATCTTCCTCCTCGGAATCTTCCTCATCATCAGGTTCTTCTTCCTCCTCCTCGTCAGAAACTTCCTCCTCATCCCCATTATCTTCCTCATCATCTTCTTCTTCTTCTTCTTCATTAAAAGCAACAACAGCAGTACCAGTAGCAGCAGCAGAATCAACAACACCCACATCATCCACTTCCCCCATCCGGTAGTCGAACCAATCATCCACCCTCAATTCTTGCTCCTCATCAGCAGCCACCAGCTCATCAATAAAGTTTCCTACATGAAACGGGTCGGCTTCATGTACATGTTCTTCTTCTTCTTCTTCTTCAATCTCAGGTTCAGGTTTTTCTTCCTCCGCGTCATTGTCAGACTCTATACCTTCAGCTAGAGGCGCCATTTCTTGAATCTCCAGCTGCTGCTGGGCTTCTCTTCGCTTCCACTTACGGTACTCTTCCAACTCAACATCATCCTCCTATTCTCTTTTCCAATTCTTGCTTTCTTCCTCTCTATCCTTTCTCACCTGCAGACCTACTTCCATCGCCAGCACATGGTCATTTGCACGCTTCTGGATCAGTCTCGCTTGAGCTAGCGTGCAGCGATAGATGATGTCATTGAAAGCAATCAAAGGATTCCACGGATGCGATTGTGCATCGCTATCGTCTGACGCTGATGGTGGTGGTTTGTTTTCAGATGAATTATCATCTAACCTTGCTCCTTTTCCCTTTCTCCGCCTCTCCCTCTCAGAGAAATCTGAGTTAGTTGCCATTTCCCCTGCATTTTTCATTCAAAACAACAAATTTTTTTGAGCCCAACATTCATACATGGAAATCAATATCCACAACATTATCTTATTATAAACAACAACAAAATCTGACCACAACATCAATTCCCAGTACTTGACATTTGAAACAGACCAAAACCCTAAAATTTTCATAAAAACAATACTGAAATCAAACACATCTGGAGATCATAATAACGTAAACCAAACTAAACCCATGTCATGATTTCATCTAATTTGTTAATTAAAAATCTAATTAAACAGAGCAGCACTAAAAGCATTGAGTGAGTAGAAATAGACCAACATAACAAAATTTCAATTCATGCATCTTGATTTCACACCATCTATCATGATTCCACTTCATTTTTAGCATTCTACTTCATTTATTACTAACGGATTCACCATGCAACATGCAAAGGCATTTGAATCCTAATACAACCCAAAAGTAAAGACCTTACCTTTTCAAAAAAGAGATTGATGAAGGCTGAATATTCTTCTCTGAGAGAGAAATAGATTTCCTCCTTAATCAATCGCTGAATCTCCTTGAAAGCAACCTTTTTTTGGGAGCTTTAAAGTCTGAATATTCTTGTCTGAGAGAGAAAGTGAGTGCTTCCAAAAGCAGCAGATCTTTAATGAAAGGTGTGTTTGTTCTTTAGCACTAAAATAGTATTAGTAAAGAAGATGATGTTTTGGTGGTACCCACCGGGGTGTAAATATAATGTGTGTGTTAACATTGGGGGTGGAATAAACGAAGTGTAAACCAAGTGTAAAAAGACTATTAATCAATTGTCAACAGAGTTAGCTAAGCATAGAACAAACCTTAAAAGTTACAAACCAACAACAACTCTAAAAGGGGTTAAACACATCAGCAAAAGTAGAAGGAAACGTACAGATTATTTCAAATTCTCAGGGGTGCTCCAATAGGTGAGCAAAGCTCAAAAATGTGGTTCTTCCTCTAAAATATCTTGAAAACTTCCTTCAGCTGGTACTAGGGCTCTTCATGGTACAGTTTGGCACGGTTTCAGCCAAAACCGTTACCAAACTGTTTTACTACGGTTTTTTGGTTTTTCAAACTGTACCAAGCCATTTATTAAACGGTTTCGGTTCAGAACCGAACTGTCTCGGTTCGGTAGTAAACTGTTGGTTTTGGAAAACCGAATATTCTGTCAGTTTCAGGAAACTGTCAGTTCAAATCATAAAACAAAGCTTGTTAAAATTCATCCATAAATATGAACTCCTGTACCACTTTCAAAACAAACAAAAAAAAAAAAACTCCAGAACCAGTAAGAACTCCTATTACAAGGTTTAACTCCAGTTACAAGGTTTAACTATCCTAAAACAGATAACCCACCGACCAAAATAAGCAGCAAAAGTCTGCCAGGCCTTATACACATCAAAATAGGCAGCAACTGCCCGGCCTTATATGAAACTTGCACTATTAGTCTATTAGTATGTCTACTACTTTCGCCTTCTCCAGCCACAAAAGTACTTTCTCCTTCTCTGACCAAGCATTGACAAAATGCACCTACAATCAAACACCAAAGTTAGATGGAGACATGTTCCGTTTGGTATAACTTATTACAATACAAAAAGTATAACTGATGTTGGATATCAACTATCAACTATAACAAATCCCTAACAGTAGATAGAGATAGGCGAAATCTATGACACATTGACACTAGAGAGAATATATTTACCTATACAAGGGTGGAAGCATGGTATCAATCTTCCTCCTCTATGTGTATGTACATAGACTTCATCAGAGTGGCAATAAATTCTACAACAAAAAGCAACAAACAAATCATGAATACTATCACAATAAGAACTTTATATTTTGTAAGCATGAATATAAAATATGGAAATTAAAATACCTGAGTTAACTTCTTCTTCTGGTTCCAAGCAAGAAGAATCAAGATCAGTGGGTGTTCGTAGCCAATTTTGAGTGCAAATCAATGCTTCGACTGTCGTAGGCAGCAAAGAACTACGATATGGATCAAGAATGCGTCTACCAGTACTAAACGCAGATTCTGATGCCACTGAAGAGATGGGTATAGCCAATATATCCCTTACCATTAAGGACAAAATAGGATACCTGGTAGAATTAACCTTCCACCAACATAATATATCCATCTCAGAGTTCCTCTTTTCACGTACTTCTTTCAAATACAATTCCACCTCCGATCTCCCCTCAGCAATTTCACCTTCCTCATCTTCAATTGCTCTCTCTGCTAGAAGTTTGGCTAGAGCATCATCATCATCAACTCCTTCACCAGATTGAATATCACCAACAGTATTACCACTTCTTACACTAGACACAGTTTGCTCACTTGAATGGAGAGTCTTGTACTCTTCATAAAGAGCCCTAAAATCATTCAATACTTGTTCCAATAACTCTGATCTCAAGGTAGGACCAGTAATATCTAGCTTATCAAGAATAAACTTCAATCCCCGTTCTTTTTCTCGGGGATCGAGCAATACAGCAATATACATCAGACGGTTCATCTTTTCATAATTACCCCAATATTCCATATATTTCTTTAGCATTCTTTCACCCATGCTAGAGACAAATGAGTCTTTACTATTTACCCATGTTTTCAATGTCAAATGGATAACACTCACATTAAACAAGAATTCATGCGATGTAACCTTTGTAGATGCGGAGAACTTGACAGTAAAATCGAAAAATACCTTTAGGAACTTCACAAAGGATCTGGCGTATAACCAATCTTCAGGATATGGAGCATGCAAGGGAGGGGGTGGTGGCGCAGCTGGGGCCTTTGGTGCTGGGGTATTTCTCTTACGTTTTTTGTTGTTCTTTTCAGCAGCTACACTTTCCTCGACATAAATTGCTTCACAGAAAGGTTCTTCCAAATAGACATCCATAGGTTCCAAACCATCAGATTTTTCAACCTCATTAACAACATAAGCAGCAGTAGTTGTAGAAGTAATAGAAGGAATGCGACTTTCTGGAAAACCAAACTTTTTCTTATACGCCTTGTCGTTTAATTCTAACCTCTGGAAAGCTAATTCATATTTCTCAGCTGAGCCTAACATCATGAAAGTCGAATTCCATCTAGTATCAACATCCAAGACTAATCCCTTTCTGCATTGAATCTTTTCAAATGCAACAGCATCCACAAATTTAAGCAACCTAGCTGGAGAACTCAAACAATATTTAACCACTGCTCTAATTCTCTGAATAGACATGTGATATTCTTTCATACCATCCTTCACAACAAGTGCAAGAACATGAGCAGCACATCTAACTTGTAAGAAACTTAGAGCTAATGGTGAACTCTTTCTTTTCAGTACTCTATCTTGCAGATAGGCCATAGCAACATTATTAGCACTAACATTATCAAGGGTAATGGTGAAAACATTTTCAAGACCCCAATCTAACAAACATGCTTCTAACATCTTACCAATAGTCTCACCTGTATGGCCAACAATTTGAAAGAAACCAATGATTTTCTTGTGCAACTTCCAATCAGCATCAATAAAGTGGGGCTGTTACAACCATGTATCCCATCTTCTGGAGTGAGGACCATGTATCAGTAGTGAGACAAACTCTGACTTTGTTTGCCTTGAAATAACTTCTCAGCTTGTCCTTCTCAACTTCATACAGATTCAAAACATCTCGCCGTATGGTGGACTGAGATGGAACCTTAAATCTTGGTTCAAGTACCCTACAAAATTCTCTGAACCCAGCCCCTTCAACCATTCTAAACGGCTTCTCATCTACAATAATAAAAATAACCAAAGCTTTTCTACATGCATCTTGACTAAAACATACAGCCATAAGTTTTTCACTCTCCCCTAGCTTAGCAGGTTGGTAGTCTAGAGTCTTCTGTTTAGTATCCTTTTTCTTTTTCAAATAATCAGGACATCTTTTTAGGTGAGCAATTAAAGAAGACGTACCATTTTTCACAGTGTGAGCCTTGTACTCAGTATCACAGTGAGTACATCTTGCCATCTCAGTAACAAGATTTCTTACAAAGTGACCTTCCGTGTAAACCCATGAAGTGACCTTCCCTTTCCGGCCAGATGATTTCTTGATCTCAGTCCCAGCAGAAGGCACATCAGCCCCAGCAACACAATCTGGTGATGCATTTGGAGGTTCTGGAGGTTGAGGTGGAAGAGGAGGTCGCGGTGGCAAGGCTGCATATAAGAAAAACATCCAGTTAATACTCTCTTTATAATTTCAATAGAACGTCACTTTTACCAACTAGATATCTCCAATATCCCTCAATAATTCCAGGCACAATCAAGCATATAAAAGAAAACCCAAAATCAAAAATCCTTAATTATCTAAAATTCCCAAAATATTTCAATTTATGAAACCCTAAATTTTTATATTACTGAAATTGGAACTTATATTATCGAAATCAAAGAAAGAATAAGAACTAAGAAGTATTGGTAAGAAAACTTACAGTTATTACGCATGATTGATAGTGTCTCTAAATCCTTGAAGATGAAACTGTTCACAAGATCGACGGACTTTGTCTGTGGTAAGAAGAAGACTAGTTGGTAAGAAGAAGAAGAAGGAAGACGACGATGAAGAGGAGTTGCTGCTGTTACAACGAAGAAGAAGGCAAGGATCGTTCACTGGTTCACTCTCTTAGCTTAGGGTAACAAGGAAGGAAGACTGTCTGTGGTAGGCTACGCTCGATGGAAATGAAACAAAGAAGGGAGAAATAACTTAGGGTTATGATCTAATGGTCGAAACAGATCTAGATTTAACGGCTGTAGTAAAACGGTCTAAACTGTTGGTTTTACAGTTCGGTTTTCATCAAAACCGTTACCAAACTGTTTCCTACGGTTTTTTCATATTCAAAACCATGCCGTGCCATTATATATTTGGTACAGTTCAGTTTTGCCCTAAATGGCTTGGTACAGTGCGGTTTTCACGGTTTCACGGTTTTATGCTATGCCCTAGCTGGTACATCTGCACTGTCTACACTGATAGTTAGTCTTCTGGAGGGATTCATAGGAACCCAGTAGGCTGGCTCTTTCAAATCCTGGGAATAAAAGACTTGGGTAGCCTGTTCCGCGAGAATCACGGGCTCGTCTGTGATAGCATTTTTCTTCTTCATTCTTGACAGATTGACCAGAGGATAATCTGAATCCTTACACATCTTGACTCCAGTCTCCACCTTCACCCAATCACAGTAAAACACATCTTCTTTAAATGAACCATAGTTCAACTGTAGGATTTGTTGGATCACCCCATACCAACTGGCTTTCACAGTCACGGGCTCTTTATCAGTTCTTTATCTCCTAAAAGTTGTGTATGCAAACATGGTAACACCACTATCCTGGGTCCTAAGCTTGGCCTCAAAAGCTTGGGAACAAAAAACATATCCATTCACACGGTATCTTTCAATCTCCCTCACCTCATCCGGACCTTTAAGGTAATCCCACAAGAGACCATCCATATTCCGTTCATCACGAAGCTGCGAAAGCGCAGAAAACCCATAAATCAGAATTAATGCCACCTAAATTATTCTGACAAACCGGTTCTACAAGGCATACCTTATTGTACAACCATGAAAAGGAAGTCGGTTTCAAACTGGACCAAGTCCACTCCAACGTCTGAATGGCCGGTGCGGTAATCCCTGAACATAAATATAGAGCATACTTTTAATACCAACCCATCATCAATAGAAATTCAGTGTCCATACAAACAGAAGTTATATAACAACAAATACCTGTAATAATCGTCTAGTTCCGGTTGACAACGCTGAAATATTAGCCACCGACGTATCTGAACCCATTGAACAGGGCTCAACAAAACTTCTTTATCTCCAAGAATGGAACCCTCATCGCTGAAATCAGAATCTTCATCCAGAAAGGCAGCCCAATTGGCTTTGTGACCTCCTTCGGCTCTAGCTTTGGCTTGCTCCATTGCATACCTAACAGCCTCATTTAGAATGATAGAATTTGTAATTGACGCTTCAATGTATCTCTTGTTATGGCAAAGGCCTTTGCACTCCTTCATTGCCCTGATATAGTAAGCACATGTAAATTTCAGTACAAAACTCCCAAAAAAATGCAAAAAAATTGAAGGGGTAAATTGGTGAAACGACAATTCACCTCTCAAGTGGGTACATCCATCGGAACCTAACCGGTCCACAAACCAAGGCTTCTTCAGCCAGATGAACCATGCTGTGCACGCTTATATCAAAAAATGAAGCCGGGAAATACTTTTCGAGCACGCATATGGCCTCTGCAATCATCCACTTAGCCTGGCTCAGATCTTTTATTTTAACGACCTTAGAGCACAGCAATCTAAAATACAAACTGACTTGCTGAAGTGCAATTCGAAGGTGTTTACATCCAGGAAAGGCATGTTGAAGCAGAGCAGGTAGCAAGTACTCAATCAAAATATGATAGTCATGAGATTTTAAGCTCAGCAACCTATCCCCACTCACATTGTTGCTCAAGTTTGAGCAAAAACTTGAAGGGAATTTCAGATATCTAATAATCTGGCAAAAAAATTTCTGCTCTTCTTTAGACAAAACCCACACCGGGGTGTTTACTATCACATTCTTAAATTTCTTCTCTTTCCACTCTCCAATGTGGAGCTTTTTCTTACGCAATTCATCACGATTATCCCATAACCTTTGAGCCTTACTTCCATCATCAAAGAGAGCGTGATAAATGTGTTCCATGACGTTCTTTTCCGTGTGCATCACGTCGATAGAATGAAATATACCCAGATTGCTATACGACTCAAGTTCCCAAAAACAACACTTCCTATTGAAAATACCTGTTCCCAAACCAGAATTATCCCTCTGATCAATACCACCATCCTCTAACTCATAATCATCCTCAACCTCAGTCTCAGTCTCATTATCAGACATGTATCTATGTCTTTTACCAGCCTTGCGTTTTTGGGTCTTACCAGGTATGTAATGAACATCTTTCAAAAACTCGAGCGACTCATCGTTAGTTAGTCTCTTTGGCGCCAACTTTCTCTCCTCTTTGTCCAATCCCAAGAATTTCTCATCCCTAAAGGTGTGCCTGCTCTTGAGGAAAATCCGATAGTTAGTGTACACTACCTTCCTAAATCCTCTGCCCATATGAGTACATCGAGTTTTGTCTGCGCAGACAACACATCCATTGTACCCATGAACTGTTCGTCCACTTAAAATACCAAGAGCAGGTAAATCATGAATCCCAAACATTAGAGTTACTCTCACGATAAAATACTCTTTTCTGAAAGAATCCCAAACTCGTCTTCCGTCTTTGAAGAGAGTTTTTAATTCATCGACAAACACCTGCATAAATACATCAATGTCTCCACTCGGTGACTTGCGACCAGGTATCAACATATTGTATATTTGGAATTTAGTCTTCATACACAAAGAAGGTGGAAGATTATAAACCACAGATATGAGAGGCCAACAACTCCAACCTATATTCGACTGGCCATGGGGATTAAACCCATCCGTCGATATTCCAAGGTAAACATTTCTGCCTTCCGCTGCAAAATCCGGGAATTTTTCCTTGAACTTGCGCCACTGAGGTGAATCGCACGGATGACGCATATAACGACGAGAAACTGCCGCTCGGTTGTGCCAATCCATGCAAGCTGCTATCCAAGGAATAAAGAACATTTTCGCAATTCTTGGTCCTAGAGGAAAGTATCTTAGCACTAACATAGGTTCTTTTGACACCTGCATCTTCCCGTCGGAATCTTTGAATTCTTTAAATCTTTTAGCTTGGCACACTCGACATTGCTGAAGATTTTTATCTGCATTGTGATACAGCATACAATGATTCGGGCAAACATGAATAGCCTTGCATTCCATCCCCAGATCCTTTAGCATCGTCTTCGTAGAATCATAGTTTTTAGGGAAATTGTTTCCAGGAAGCCACTTTCCTAACAGAATCAACAAACTATCCATACAATGACCAGAGAATTTATATGTTTTCTTTAGATTATGCAGTTCTACGATAGCACCGAGGGTTGAGATACCTTCGGATGCTGGGTACAACTGCTTCCCTGCCAAATTTGAGTACTTACCATAACGCTCCCCCATATCCACCTCTTGTTCTTCACAGACTACTTGCTCATAAGGGTCAGCATGAGGACCAAAGTTGGCAGCAGCATAAGCATCCCAGTCGAAATCATGCATTTCTTCTTCTGCAACCTTCTCCTTCTCCACAGAACGACTAGTTGAACTCTGACCCACCAATTCCTCACCATGCAAGTACCAAGTGTTGTACGTCCTCAAGATACCCGTCTCGTACAGATGCTTTTGAACAATTTTCCATGGATGCCGAAACTCATTAGCACACTTCTTACATGGGCAAGCACAACCAGATGAATCCCCATTGGCTGATGCAAAGTTGAGGAACTCTCTAACCCCCTCTCGATATTTTTGGCCAAATAGGTCTTTTTCAAGCATCCAATCTTTATTCCCCGACATCCTACATTACCAAATTGAAATATGCTTCATGTTACCAAGTTCATCAACTAAAGATACAAATACTAACAATCATAAACTTTCACATACAAACCACACATACAAATCAGCAAAAAATATATAACCAAATACAGATCTGAAAAGATGTAGATACTCATACTCTAATTTTAAATCAAGGAAATATGTAATTGCTGGATGAATTCAGTTATTCAATTGATGTTCATATATTTGAAATTAACATAAATAAATGAATCTTAAATCAGTGAAATACCTAATTGCTGAATGAACTCAGATTCCTCTTAAATCAGTGAAATACCTAATTGCTGAATGAACTCAGATTCAAATTCCAAATCTCAATCAATAACTCTATGAGAAATCGATTTGATAATTAAACTAATATCAAATCGAGGTTCACATAAGAAGTAACTGATTGAATGATGTTGATGATGTTTTCTCAAGCTGAAACTCAGACTCAAACGAAGGATTATCCGCTGGAAAAAAAAAGGGGAAAGGAATTGAATGTTAGGCGATGAAATCCGTGGAGGTGAAGACGAATAGAAGTTATGTCTCAACTGTTTTCAGCTAGACACATTAACTTCTTTCTCTACCCTATCACCAAAACTCGGACAAAATAAATGAATTCATTTTCAGTGATTTTTCTTTATTGTTTTCTGATTTTCAAAATTTATCTCAAATGTTATTCAACAAAATTCCGTTGAGATAAAAAACAGGTTCTGTTACGCTGCTGGGGTTGAAATTTCATCACACCAAAAGTTGGGCGGGGAAAAGAAAAGTTGAGGCTAACTTAGGAAGTTCACCGAAATATTGAGGGTAGGCGGGTAATTGCACCAACAAAAACACGGAGCACTGTAACAGATCGCATTTTCAGTAACCATTGAAGACGTTACGAGCTTCCCAACAGCGTATGCGCGTTGCTGAAATGCAAACCGTGACTAATGCTGCTGTTGGTAAAAACTGGATTTCGTGTAGTGGACAATTCCGTTCATGAGGGGTCGGATGCGATTGACAATGATTTTGGATATGACTTTGTATGCAACATTACATAAGCTTATCGGTCTGTAATCTTTTGGTTCCTCTGTCGAAGTTGATTTTGGTATGAGAGTGATGTTGGTGTGATTAATTTGATGTTGGAATGATCACTTGTTGAAAAATTGCATCACCATGTTGCAAATAGACTGTCCAACTATCTGCCAAGATCCCTTGTAGAATGCAGCTGTGAAGCCATCCGGGCCCGGTGTACTGTCACTGGCTATGCCAAACATAGCCGATTTAATTTCATGTATGGATACAGGAGCAGATAGTTGATTTTGCTGGTCAGTGGATAAGCGAGATCGGACACAGGTAAACAAGGAGTAGTCAACCACAACATCATCACATTGATATAATTGCACGAAATAAGATACAAAAACAGATGCAATATCAGTATTAGTAGTTCTGTAGACACCATCAGTTCCTTTGATTCTACAAATGAAGTTGATTGACTTGTGTTTAATGGTTGTCGTATGGAAGAAATTAGTGTTACGATCTCCCCATTGCAGCCATTGGATCCTTGAGCGCTGCCTCCAGTATACCTCTAAGTGGTTGAGCAGCTGCCGGTGATGAGCTAAAGCCATCTGGGCCTGCGCAATGGCTTGAAGTTGTTGATGTCCACTAGTGGTTGTGACCTGCAGTTGGGCTTGTGCCAAAGCCCTTTCTGATTCTCTAACTGTATTAGTTAGAGTACCAAAGGTGATTCTGTTCTATCGGGTCAGTGCTTTCCTTGTTAAAGCATGCTGTTTTTGTAAAAACCAGAGATGGCAAACCTTCAAAGTCTATACTCCAGGCTTAATGGACAATCCAAAAATAATCTGGATGTAGCATCCAATGGTGTTCAAAGCGGAACAATTTAGAGTGAGGTGGTGCCATATGGAACATGTGCAGTAATAGCGGTGCATGATCAGATCCATATCGAGTAAGAAAGTGATTGATGGCATCAGGAAATTGCGTTCTCCAAAAACAGTTGACACATACCCTATCAAGTCTTTCCGAAATGAACGCCCTTCCTTCCTGGTTGTTTGCCCAAGTAAATGGATTCCCCACATACCCCAAGTCAATCAAACCACAGTTATCAAGCATGTCTCTGAATGGTAGTTATTGGCTATTTGAGACTCTTCTCCCCCCTAGTTTTTCCTCCTGATTGAGGATGTCATTGAAGTCGCCCATAATACACCATGGCATATCCTGGCCTGGTTGTAGTAACTCATGGAGTTTCTCCCAAAGATGTTGTCTAGCTGTTGGAGTGGGTGGTCCATAATTCCCTGTGAAAAGCCAAGGAATTGGAGCCCAGGACGAGGTTACCGAAGCATGAATGTAAGACTGGTTTGCATCAAGTACGTTAATCACAGTGTCCCCTTTCCAAAAAAGAGCTAACCCTCCACTTCGACTAATAGAAGGGACCACAAAAAAGTTGGTGAAGTTCAGGGAGAGTGCAAGTTGTTGTATTCTTGTAGTGGATGCATGGGTTTCAGAGAGGAACATAATAGATGGGTTGTATCTTCGAGTGATATCTCGAAGTCTTTGAACTGTCAAGGGAGCACCCACACCTTGACAGTTCCATGCAATACAACTCATTGTGTCGGCGGGTGGTGAACCTCAGCCACCCGCGAATCATTATTGTCATCATCAGAATCACTATCATAGAGTGATAGTTTCCATCCATGAGCCGGAGGGCCCTGAGGAGATGGGGGTGAAACATTGGACGATGAAGGCACATCAACATGATATTTCCTAGGTCTGGATATAGGGAAAAGATCAAGTAAGGTGAACGAAGAAGGAGGAGTAGTTGGTTGCACAAAAGGAAGGAAGTGGATTCTCTTTGAAGGAGGCAGAGTGAGAAATCTTCATCAGTGGAACTGGGAGAAGGGTGTTGAGCAGATTGCGATGGGGATGGAAATGGATTTGTAGAAGGGGAGGGGAATCTGGAAAAGGCAGAGTGAGGGATAGGGGAAGAGAGGGGTATATGTAATGGACCAGAAGGGGAAGATGGA
>JAJJMA010267058.1:0-10028 GCA_023529015.1 Papaver nudicaule | reverse complement strand
GTGGGTTTAACCGAGCAATGCTCTAACAATCTCCCCCTTTGTCAATTTTAGTGACAAAAACCAATCTTACATATGGATTCAAAAAGTAAAATCTTTTAGCCCTAACCATAATGTACTTGATCTTCTTGTAATCTTCGGCGTCTTCAGATATGAGTGTTCCTGCAAGTGAAGATTCAAGGTAGAGATAACAAACTCAAAGTCACCACACATCTTGGTTTCTAGAAGGACATAGTCCAACAAGAGTTTGTTATGCAATTGAGTAGTATGTAAAACTTGTAAGCATATTGCATCGATGCTTCAAGATACTACACAATTTGATATGTTCTCCCCCTTACTCAATACACTAACTTTTGCTTTGACATGACAAGCACATCGATTTTACTCCCCCTATGACAATGCCGTAGACACTTGTCGTAGTAGATAGAAAGCTTTTACTCCCCCTTACTACAAGATTTCTCCCCCTTTTTGTCATAAAAATAGACAAAGAAAAGAAATATAGGAATCCTCATAAAATCGCAATAATCAATGTAGACAAAGGTAAATTAACATACCTGAAACGAGAGATAAAAGATGTAATTCTTTCGTAGATTCCACAGCCGCACTCCCCAAAAAGATATTACCATGAAGCACAAGTTCAAAAGAACTCTCCACTAAAAAAGCCCCAAAAAAGCCTACTATTCCAGTAAATGAAACAGTACCACCCACTGTTACTTCTCCACCAAGCAACAATATTACAACTCCTCATATAGTGGAGTCGTCAGGAAATCGCACAGAACCAGTTGCAAATACGGTTGATTCATCTCTACAAGATAATAATGGGATGGATAATACACATCATAGCAGTAACGTTGGAACTGCGAATCATTCTAATAATGAGAATGAAGAAGTTTTTAATAAGGATGATATTGTGAGTATTCATTCTACTAATGAAGATAGCGATAGTGAGAGAAGTATACAGGATAATCAATCGGTTACTCCAGAAGATGATTTTCAAAAAGTTCTTTCAAAATATCAGAAGAAAAAAAGGAGACAGCAGGCTAAGAAATCAGGCACGACTGAGTCGGTTACTGTACCTTGGAACATGCGTTCAAGGAATGGTAATTCTACTACTCAATAAGAGCTTTATACTGGAACTTGCGTGGATTTGGCAATGATGAAACGCAATTAGTTCTCTCTAATCATTGTCGTAAGTTCTCCCCAAACTTTGTTTTTATTGCAGAGCCTTGGGTGGAGTTTGAAATTCATGATAGTTATTGGACTACTTTAAAGTTGAAAATGGTAGCAGTTAATGATAGGGATTCTTAGCAGCCAAATTTATGGTGTCTGTGTGCTATACATATTAATGCTGCGGTTATTTCTTGTACGGCTTAACTGATTTCTTGCGCAGTAACTGGGAGACTCGTCATACTACATTTCAGGTGTTTATGCTTCCACTTCTTATATTGGGCGTAGAGACTTATGGCAAGAGTTAACCACTTTAATCTCCAGTCATCAAGGTCCTTGGTGTATAATAGGGATCTCATGAAAAATCCAATGGTCCATCTCCTAATAAAAATTATTGTGATGACTTCTTATTGTTTTCTGAGGCAAATGAGTTGCAAAATCTTGACACTAGGGGAGCTCAGTATACATGGAAAAATGGAAGAAAAGGTGTTCTTCACACTGAACTTCGGTTAGACAGAGTAATGTGTAATGAGTATTGGTTGTTACATTGGGATTCATCAGTTTGTAGTACTCTTACAAGGCTTAAATCTGATCATCATCCACTATTGTTTGAAGCTCACAAGGGTGATAAAACTTTCGCCTCCTCTTTCAAATTTCTTAGCTCATGGCTTCATCATCCTGGATTAAGAGAGGTAATCTTAAATGCCTGGCAACAACAATTTTATGGTTGCCCCACGTACGTGCTTATGCAAAAGCTAAAGTTTTTAAAAATTATTCTTAAAGCCTGGAATCGTGAAGTGTTTGGCAATGTTCAGCTCAATGTTACTAATACCAATCACGCTCTTGAAGTTATTGAACAGAAAATGGCTGACGAAGGGTACTCTGATGAACTCCATTTGGAAGAGATTGAAGCCTCGAATAAGTTGATTGAGACTCTTAGGATCCAACGAGACTTCTGGAAAGACAAATCTCGGGTGCAGTGGGTTAAAGATGGAGATGCCTGCACCAAATTCTTTCATACCTATGCAAAAATTCGTGCGTCTACAAATAAACTCACTCATTTGAAATCTAAAGGTTAATTACTCGTCAACCATGAAAATGTATCTGATCATGTGGTGTCCTATTTCCAAGACTTGTATGCTGGTGAGGAGGTGATAGTTGACAATGATTTCGTTACTAGGCATATTGAAAATTCTGTCACTCAAGCAGAGAATGAGTTACTGACGGTTGTTCCGGATCATATGAAATTAAAGTTGTTTTAGATGCGATGAATGCTAATGGTGCACCAGGCCCAGATGGTTTCAGTGGGGTATTTTTCACTACCTTTTGGGAAATTGTAGGGGCTGACGTTTCTAAATCGGTGCAGTCCTTCTTTCAAAATGGATGGTTGGTGCCTAATGTCAATGCAAGCCATGTAGTCATCATTCCTAAAGAGCCAGGAGATGACACGATTGATAAGTTCAGGCCAATTGCTTTGAGCAACTTTCATTTCAAAATAATTGGCAAGATATTAGCGTCTAGACTGAGTCCCATTGCCTCCGGGATAATAACTCCGCAACAGCGTGCAATTCTCAAGGACAAGAGCATTTTTGATTGTGCTGCTTTAACTTCAGAGGCGATAAATTTGTTAGATTACAAATCTTGGGGTGGTAATATTGCTCTCAAGTTTGATATTCGAAAGGCGTTCGACACTTTAAATTGGGAATTCCTGCTTCATTCTCTATCGGCGTTTGGTTTTAGTCAGCATTTTGTAAGCTGGATTAAGACTATTCTTCAATCAGCAAAGTTATCCATTGTTGTGAATGGTAAGGCTATGGGGTTTTTTTGCTGCACGAGAGGGGTACGCCAAGGCGACCCTCTTTCTCCCGTCCTTTTTTGCTTGGCCGAAGACGTTCTCAGTCGCGCTATCAATAACTTTTTTTCTCAAGGTATGGTACACCACATTGCTTCCCCCAGAGGAGCATTAGCTCCCTCTCACGTTCTATATGCCGATGATATTATGGTATTCTGTAGAGGTAGCAAAAGAGATGTGAAGAACTTAATGGATACCTTTGATGAATATGGCGAGTGCTCGGGTCAACAGATTAGTCCAGCCAAATGTACCCTCTTCGCCAGTAAGCACATCATTACTAGAGCAGAATCCATTGCTGCGACGTATGGTATTCCGATGGGATCATTGCCTTTCAGATACCTTGGGATTCTAATTTTTCAAGGCAAACCAAGAAAGAAACATATGAAAAGTCTGCTTGATAGAATAAAGCTCAAGTTCTCCGCTTGGAAAGGTAAATCTCTCTCCATGATGGGAAGAGTGGAACTAGTAAATTCTGTGATAACCAGTTCGGCTTTTTATAGCTTCCACATCTATGAATGGCCAAAGTCGTGTATTCGAACTCTAGAAAAGTGGATGCGAAATTTTATTTGGCCTGGGGACATTAATACTAAGAGGTGTACAACTGTAGCTTGGAAGAAGTTATGCTTGCCGTGTGATGAAGGTGGCTTGAATATTAAGTCTCTTCATTGCCTAAACGCGGCAACTTTGATGAAAATGATTTGGTGTATACTCACTGTTGATTCGGAATACAGCAGTTTCATTAAGGCTAGATTTCAAGGTTCGTCCTACAGGAAATCTTCAATATGGCCAGGTTTGAAGACTCAATGGGATACTATCAAGTCTGACAGTCTTTGGCTAGTGGGTGATGGCTCTAGTGTCGACTTTTGGAATGATAATTGGTGCACGTCTATTGGATCATCTATTGCTGATCATTTGGAGCTGGATACCTCAAACATGATCAACACAGTTGAGGGCAACTGGACTATTCCGGATTTTATGCCGGAAATCGATGGAATGCTACAGTAGTGGATAAAAGAGACTCCCCATGCTCCTCATATGAAGGATGAGAGAGTGTGGATACATGGTAAGTCAGGCATAGTTACTATGAATGAAGCCTTCGAGTTCTGCAGGCCTAAAACTGTTTTTTCTAAGGATTTCTCTGATCTTTGGAAATGCAAAACTCCTCCTAGGAGGGCTTGCACGGTTTGGAAACTACTGCACAATAGAATCGCCACTGATGACAATGTCAGGTTCCATAGAAGTGACACGGCAAACTGTTGCAACCTTTGTTCGTCTCCATGTTGTTCTGAAACTCAAGAACATTTGTTTTTCAGATGTGCTTTTGCATCTTCTCTCTGGAAGTGGATTGCGCAAGTTTTTCAATATCGTATCGACGCTACTACGGTAAGTAATCTTTTTGAGTCTTTTCGCAAATACACAGGTTGTTCTTGAAAAAGCAGGGGTACCGAAATACAACCAACTTTTCGTTTGGGCTCGTGAGACTTATTGTCAGATCTGGACGATCTCGAAAATCAATATCCAGATCCGTTAACCTGAGTTTAGATCACAAGGATCAGTCTAACGCAAGACAGGGTCTTGGTAAATCCAAGGGATGGATTGAGGACAACGATCGGGTTTATAATAACGTACTTCTTGTGTTTTCTTTAATTATATAATCAGAGAATATAATGCGGAAAATAAAGCACACAAGACACCGGAGATTTTTTTAACGAGGAAACTACAACTTGTAGAAAAACCTCGGGACCTCGTCCAGACTGAACACCGCACAGTACAAACTGACTAAAAACACTAGCCTACTATAAGACTTCGGTTTGGGATGTAGCAGAGACCAATTCCAACCCTCCAAGCGAACTGGCTACTGCCGCACTCCTTACGTCCTATATCCCCCACAGATCGTCACGCACTTGATTCCCCTAGCTGACGTCCTTTACAGGCCTAGGAGTTGCATTAACTGATGTTAAAGGCTTGTGTCAACAATTCCGGCTTTGCAACCTCAATTATCAACTGTATGTTTGAACTGTCCTTTATCAGTTTGACATACATAAAGTGACTTCCTTCGGATTGCTCCAGGTCATACGGAAATCGACTTACAAGCGGGGGCTGACAAGTAAACCAAGTAAACTATGCCCAACTTGTCTCTACCTCAGTTGTACACGAAGAATCAATTAAGAAACTTATACAACTGGAGCTAACTAGGTCTTACAACACCGAGTGCAGCCGTGCGTTGTTTCCTTTCAACCTTGTATGTAACGTATCAGTTCTTGAATGGCCTTATATCAGAAGAGAAGGACCGTAGAATAGACAAGAACGTAATCAGGTTACCAAGGTTACAGGTTAATCCGATTTCAACCACTAAGGTCTCAATCTCCTACCTGTGCTTCCCAACTCTCAAGAGAAGTCTTTATAGTCGTAGGTAAATCCCGTGAGGAACTGCTACCTAATAGAGGATGACTATACCACAACAAGCATTCAACGAAGTGAAAAGAGTTTTACGATCACTTCCCAAAGGACCTTCACGTATGCTTGATGCTTGCGGTATTTGTCCTTAGACACCTCTATTTATAGCACTCAATAAGATAGGTTGCTTTGGAATAAAGCAACTAGTTTCTTGTCCCACAAGTTTAGGAAACCCTAACTTGCAAACCAAGTAACCTAGATTTATCTCAATTGGAAATCTTTTAACATTTATCTGCCAAGTGTTTTGTTAGCTCAAAAACACTTCAAGATAGAGATCCAACATACCAGAGATAATCTTTATCTTATTGACACATTGAGAATCGTTAGATGGACCACAAAAGATATTTTCGTGATAAACAAGTCCAACTAAGAGATAAAGGAGTTCAGAGTTTAACCCGAGTGAAATTCCAGAGAATATTCACCTGGGACGGTTCGCAAACCGTCCATCTGAATCACAGCCAAAAGTATCTATTTTTAGGTTCACGTTGGTACGCGTCCAAATAGACACTTTGGAACTCAGGAGAAATCCGAGTTTCTGTTTCACGTACGGTTCGGGAACCGTCCGCCATTCAGATTAGGGTTGAACTGGACCCTCTGGAAGTTCTGGGCTTAACCAGTACTTAGACGTGTGTGACGCCCTCAACTGTAATCCACTGGACTCTTTCTCAAGAGTACTCCTTTAGATTCACCCATATCCAACAATTGATTTGCAAGCAAACCATTGCAATGGAGAAATGGTATCGAATCTATCTCATGCATTCTTGTAACCTTAGTATTTGCGGGAACAAACACTAACATAACACATGGTCATGTAGACAAGAACACGATCTCAATCGCTATTATATCACTACTAAAGTAGCCGACTATTTCGAAAGATAGAGAAAGTAGAATAGAAGAATTTCCATAAAAGTCATAACTCCTACTAACCTTTGTCGATGAAGAATAGTTGATGTCTTCTTTGTCTTCACAGTCTTCGTCTTCAAGGTCTCTACTACTTAGTCTATATCCCAATTCTGAAATCTAAACTCTAGTAGGCTAAATCAAGAATTGTGTTTTGACACCTAAAACTGACAACTAGCTTGACATACCAACGCTAGTGGGTTTGGCCGGACAATGCCCTAACAGCTCTCAAATCAAGAATCTTTTGTGGATTGCTGGAATTAATTGCATTTGGCTAATATGGGATTGCCGAAACAAGTTGAGGTTTATCATGTTTTGACCTCTACTGATCAATCCATAGTCAAGCTAAGAAACCTAGTCAGAGAGTCAGGTTTGCATGCTAAAGGGTTCACTTTTAACTCTATTGTTGATGCATTCACTCTGAATTGCTTGGGTATTCCAAGGAAGTTTTCTAAAGCTCGTCAAGTTATTCAGGTCAAGTGGGAACCACCAATATTTGGCTATATGAAAGTTAATGTGGATGGTTGCTCTTTGGGTAATCCTGGTCTTGCAGGGTGTGGTATTATCTTCCGTGATCACAATGGCATTGCTAGAGGTTGCTTAGCTCAACATCTCGGCGTTAACAATGCCGTAATGGCGGAGTTATGGGGAGCGATTCATGCTATTAGACTCTCACAGTCGAGAGGTATACAGAGACTTTGGCTAGAGTGCGACTCTACTTTTGTCGTTCAAGCTTTAATAAATCTGAGCTTGGTTCCATGGTCTATAGCGGTGCATTGGAATAATTGTACTCAGTTCCTAGCCTCCATCCAATTCAGATTCTCTCACATTTATAGAGAGGGCAATTATGTGGCTGACTTATTGGCCAAGCATGGTGTTTCTAAAGGTTCTCAGTGGTGGGATGACCCACCAACTTTTATTAGGAACACGCTCAGTATTGATAAATCGTTGCTTCCTTTGTATAGATTTCTCCATATGTAATTCTTTTTTCTGTTTCTTTGTTCATTTTCCCCTTTCGTTTCTTTCTATTGTTGAGGTCAGGCCTAGCCCCCCTCTTTCTTTTCTTGATTTTTAATAAAATTCTTCCCAGTGAGCCAATGCCATGGGAAGCTTGATTTAAAAAAAAAAAAAAAAGAACTCTCCCCCATTATTTGTCATTCCATAAGGATCAACGCGACTACCTTCCCAATCAAGGATTTAGAATAAATTCTTGGGTACAATTTTCACGAGTGAAATTGTAGATATGTTTTTCTTTCCTGGCCAGTTACGGTCAAATAGGAATTCAAGGTTTAATCTTCCTACTTTCTCAGAGAGTTTCGGTCAACCATCGCCTTTAGAGAAAACATTAGGTTACCCCTTCCTAGTGGTTGTAAGACTAAGAATTAAAGGTACAACATTTAATCCAGCAGAGTTCAACATTGTAGTCTACGAGGTACCTTATTATCAAAAATCGTCTCCCCTTAGCCATATGAGTCAGAAGCATGGACTTTGATAATTTTTCATGAACTGCTTTACCCGAACGGGTGGTATGGCTAAAAAAACAAGTTCATGATTTTGCAATACATTCATAAAGATAATCAATTAAGATCAAGCATTGCAATCATCAATTAAGATTTTAATTTAATAACCTTGATTAATTGATGAAAAAGAAAATATGGAAGTAGTACAAGCAAATCATGCTTAAATCAAAAGATGACTACTTCTAGCATAGTGATTACCCAAACCCTAAGGAAAAGACAAAAGCTTTTTAATAAGGAGTTAACTATGCTAATCAAAAACTGACCTAGTTATCAGAGTCAGTATCTTCTTTAGGAGCTATCGACTCTTCATTATCATCTGTCTTCAGGTTTTCGAAATTCTCTCTAAGTTATCACCATTAAATGGTGAGATATAATCAAGCAGATTTTTCACATCACCTTTTAGATTGGTGAGTTCATTCTTTATAACAGGTATGTCACGTTTCAGTGTTAGAAGTTTTTCTGCTATAGTAACAAGCTGAACCTTGACGACTTTAATATCTCGCAAAAGATTGAATGCAATTTCTGCTGAGATCATTGTGTCTTTGTCTTTGTCTTTCTTTTGATTGTCAATAGCATTGAAGCAAACAATAGTAGGAGAGTATTCTTGAAATTCAATAGAATCAACTGCGTCTTCTTTGACAAATCTTATATTCTTCCTTTTCCCATCACCACCTCTATGAAAGTTTGCTTCATCCATATTTCTCGTGTGACACTACGAGAAATTATGTAATTGTGTTTGAACGTGATTTCAAGTCTTCTAGGGTGATATATATTTATAGGGTCTCATTGAGTTACAAAAGGAAGTTAATACAGTCTTAAACTGTATAAGGAAGTCAGTTTCCAAAACGAGTTTTTCAAGTTCGTGAAAACCGATAAGAGGGATTTGAGATGAACTTTTAGAGTCTAAAAATATTTTGAGCAAGGCTTTCCCCTTTCTTTATTATTTCACAAAATAAGGACTCAAGATGAGTGTGCATGTCCATGATGATAGAAATAGCGTATACCCAAAATATTGGCAATAGACACATGTTTAATTCCTTATGTAACCAATGAAGGAATAAGTTTAAATATCAACATCATGACATGTTTTTCATGGCTTTTCAGCTTACTCTCACATTTACTCTCCTGGATCATGTTCTCGACTCTTCCCTTAGGAGCCAGAGGCAGGGAGAGACCTTGGAGGTAGCAATTTTAAAGTGTTGAAATTCACATCGAGTCATTACATTTTGGACTCTCATTAGATGTGAAAGCACGTTCGAGATGAGCTATAAGACAACCTCTGATATTGTCAACAATATGTGACTCAGAGTAATTTTTTGGAGCATGGCTCAACAGTTTTATGTCTTATTATTGGTTTCAAGAAATTTCCTACAAGGTTTATTGCTTTGAATATTAGGATCCCACTTTTATTTATCAAAAAGACATAATAGCACAGTAGTGAGATAAGAAAAATTAAACCTTGAGGTGTATTGTCCTCTTATTATTCATAAGAACAATTACGTCACTCTTATTATTCATAAGAACAATTACGTCACTCTTATCTAGACAGCACATAGATAAGAGTGGCAACTAATAACACTTTTTAGGTGTTATGGCGAGTGCTTTCCCACTCGCCTTGTGTCATCAATCTTGTCTCTCTTCCTTTTGAGAATTTGTCATAGAAGTTGCTATCATCAAAGAAAGATTCAATGGTTGAGGAGTTACCTGAGAGTTTCTGCTCCTTCTGACGTATGGTAATGAGATCTTTAAGCTTTGAAGAACCTTGCTTTATTTTGTTAAGGATGTCTTGAAATTGAGTAACCAATTTACTCAATGTATCATCTTGCAAACTTCTATTCCCTTATCTTGATTGTTGACAGAATGTATCTTCCTCTTGGGAACCCAATGTTGAGTTTTTTCAATAGATTTGTTGAAACGGTGATTTCCAGAACTCTGAGGACGTCGAAAAAAATTCTTAGTCTCAGTATGTTGCTTAACTTGTCTAGGACGTGACCAATGATTGGGTTGATTGGTCCTTCTGATGTCACCGATTTCTTTGAGAATTTGATCTAGCTTTTGTTCAAGATCAACTATTCATTTATTCTCAAAGTGTTTTCTTGATCTTGTCCGAATAGTTTTATTCGTTTTGCAAATTT